>JAVYIG010009700.1:0-75801 GCA_035222895.1 Strongylocentrotus droebachiensis | reverse complement strand
GGTATTCTTGTCTAAATAAAGGTTTAGAATGGGCTTGTACAATATCGTAGACAACGCTTCTGAATTATAAATAAGGGTTTCAACTTAGAAGGACTTGTATTTGTCCATACGATGTTACCATATGACAAATATGAGAGAATGAGTGAATTATAAATCATAAACAATACATTTCCTGGTAAATAATACTTCAGCTTTGACAATAATCCTGTAGTTTTTACTAATCGTTGTAGAGATCATGGCAATATGGGATTTCCATGACAGTCTTTCATCTATGAGAATACCTAAAAATTGAATATTTGAGACCTTTTCAATAATTGTTTGATGAATATATAATGGTGGAACTCGATTTTTTAATTCTCTTTTGTTACACTGAGCTGTTCTAAAAAGAATACAGTTGTTTTTGTCTAAATTAAGTGATAGTTTATTTACCTTTAACCACAGAGATATGATGATATATAAATGATATATAAATGCGTTCATAACTTAGCACCCTTCTTACCTTCAGGTAGGCTTAATCAATCCTAATGATGTACATGAGCATCATACAAGGCAAATAGACAGTGGATGTTTACGTGTGCCTAGATTTCACACTGATTGTTATTAGTGTAGCCCAATTGTTTCTTCCATATTTGAATGGAATAAGCTAGATAATTCGTTGAGAACGGCTTCCTCTGTCAATTCATTTAAAAGATTGTTTAAACAAAGTTGTAATTTGTGAATGGCTCAGCCGAACATACACTACGTGCATGTTCTGTAATATTAACATGACTTATTCACATAATTGCGACTTAATCAATATTTTCCTATTGACATTACTGTTTACTAGGTTAATGATATATGTTTATTTTGCAAACGAGTATTATTTGTTTAACTTTTCTGTATAAACGTTATAAACGATGTAAATATGTTCATGTTTATTCAGGGCCCCATGGAAGACAAATACTTGTTGGTGAATGGGCTACCCTGTCAAAAGATTAGAAATAAATAAATATATAAATAAAAAGAGATACATTCTTCACGTGTTCAATAAACTGGTCTATCAGTGAGTATAAGTTGTTATGGCTTAAGAACAAAGAAGTGTCATCAGCAGACTGTACACATTTTAAGGAATGAGAAGAGTGCATATGTCATTTATATATAAAAGGATAAAAAGGGGGCCTAAATTTGTCCCTTGTGGAATTCCAGATTTAATCAGTAATTTGGTAGAACTGTTTCCATTATATTCAGTAAATTGGTACCTTTGTGAAAAATAACTCTTAATCCAATTCAACGCAATACCTCTAATACCATAATTAACTAATTTCTTAAAGAGAATAGAAAATCATGTAATATATGGTGTTTAGATACAAATTTGTATATTCTACCATAGACTAATCTCTCCATGATTTTTGAGAAGCATGACAAAAGTGATATAGGACGATATTTACCATAGTGTGCTTAACCCCCTTTTTAAAATTGGGATAATTTTGGATACTTTTAGTTGTGAGGGTAATACTCCCATTTGAAGAGAGAGATTAAAAAATAAGCTAAAGGTTTTGTAATAACATATCTGACATACTTCACAATATCTGGACTAATATCGTCCCATCCACACGACTTTCCATTTTTTTTTCAAAGAGTACATTATTTTCAAAATGTCATCTTCATTAATAGGTTTCAGATTTAAACTTCCTTTATCGGAGATGTCATAAAAGAGGAGAAATTTAAATCTTTACAAGTAGTTGCATCAATGGAAGAAGCTAGTTTTGGTCCAATATTGTTGAAATATTATTGAAAACACTGGATATCAATTGCGGATCATTTAGTGTTCTTCCTTCGTGGATAAATTGATCTGGTAAGATGGCTTTTCGTTTTAAAAATATATTATTAATCAATCGCCATGTTTTATTGAGATCAGTTCTACAGTCATCAAACCTTTGATAAAAATACATCATTGCCTTTCTCAATTCAGATGACACTTTGTTTCTAATTTTCATATTTGTTTTCATTTTCGTATGTAGGATTACAACAAAACCTTTTATAAAGTTTGTTCTTCAATCTTTTTTTGGTCAACAAGTTTAATGATACCCATAACTTTTTGTTTTTATTTTTCTTATTACTCCTCACAAAAATGAAAGATTCATTATAATGCCGTTGAAAACTGGAGAAAAGAAATTCATAGGCAACATTGGGATCTTTACTTCTATAAACATCTGTCCATTCTTCAGAAGATAAGTTGCAGAAAAATGACTTCTTTGTGTTATCATTGATTTTTCTCATTTTCTTTCCCTTATCATACTCATAACATGTTTGAGCATTATTCAGTATTACAAAAACTGGCAAGTGGTCTGATTAGGATAAGTAAGTGATCATAAACTGATGAATGCAGTGTGGAGAAAGAGCAAGTATATAATAATGTAGGAAAAGCGATGTGTATCAATTATTCAAAAACAATTTACGGCGTTATATGCCAATATGTAATTCTAAAAGCACCCCCCCAAAAAAAAAAAAATATATATATATAATTTATCTTTTTTTTAAACAGAGGAAAACAAATAGAAAGAAAATGGCCTCCATAGTTTACGACGTCACTATATCATTGAATAATAATTTAAATATGACAATGATGAAGCTCGATTCATCCGAGAGCTAATAGTAATACTAATATCAAATATCAAATCTGTTATTCATGAATAGACATGCAATTGAACTGAGAAGGAAAAAAAAAGGAAGAAGTATATGGCCTCCAATTAGAGGAAGACCCATGAGAAGAAGAAGAAAAAGAAAAAGAAAGGAGGAAAGTTTAAATAAAATAAGACAAGATAAGAAATGATTTATAGATGAAGAATAAAAGACCAAGTGTTGAGGTGGGAGAGCATGAAAATGCGAGGGAGATGACGAGAGGGAAAGGGGAAGGAATGGATTCGTTGGTGGAAGGGCAAGAGAGACACGGAGACAGGCATACGAAGAGAGAGGGAGGGACATAAAAGAAGAGAGAAGGCAGAGGAAAAGACGGACAGATAGACAGAGACAATGAGACAGAGAGAGAAAGAGAGAGGGGAGAGAACCAGATAGATAAGATATGGATACCGTGAGGGATGTTGACAGGTGCATCCTGAATAGAGACAGTAGGCCTACATAGAAATACCATGGTATAGGTCTGACATTATAAATTTTAACCCCTGTAAGAGTATAGTTTGCAGTTTAACCAATTAGAGTATTATATATAAAATAATTCATGTTTGCGACTGCATTATTGAATATACGTCCCAGAAAAAATGAAAGCGAGAATTATCGATGTTTTATCATAACTTAATCACAATTATAACTAATAAATGATACATATTTGTAAAGCTTAGAGCCTCCTCCTTCATTAGATGCAACTCATATGATGCATATTTCACGCATGAGTGATTAAAATGAATTTGAAGAGAGGAAACCAAAAAGCCATTTGGCGGACGGTATCTGAATTTCAATGAGAAAACTACATTTCTAGAAAGTTTAGTTTCTGCCATTATATATGACACCTCAATCAGGAAAAATGAGCAAGGAATGAAAAAGTTCTGGTTGTTTAAAAATAGTACTTGACTTTCCATTATTTTATCAAATGAATTCGTTTTCACTGGCTGCCTGCAGTAGCACCAAGGAGAACTGACAAAAGACTTTGTTGACAATCAGCCATGCATAAAGTCTTTCGTCTACGGCTGATTGTCAACTCCGTCTTTTGTCAATTCCGTTGGTTGCTACGGCAGGCAGCCCGTGAAAACGAATTCATTTGATAAAATAATGGAAAGTCAAGTACTATTTCAAACAACCAGAACTTTGTCATTCCTTGCTCATTTTTCCTGATTGAGGTGTCATATGAAAGGGCAGAAACTAAAATTTCTAGAAATGTAGTTTTCTCATTGAAATTCAGATACCGTCCGCCAAATGGCTTTTTGGTTTCCTCTCTTTAAATTTATTTTAATCACTCATGCGTGAAATATGCATCATATGAGTTGCATCTAATGAAGGAGGAGGCTCTGAGCTTTACAAATATGTGTCATTTATTAATAATAACTGTGACTAAGTTATGATAAAACATCGATAATTCTCGGTTTCGTTTTTTCTGGGACACACTGTACACTGTACGCACGTAAAGTCGCAATGAGATAATAAACGAGACTTGTCGAGTTCATGAGAGAAATTTAAAAAAAATATAAACAAAATATAAAAAATATGCAATACAGGTTTAAAACAAAATCTTCTTACACTAAATTGTTGTATATTACATGTCATGGAGTGGGAAACTTTTTGGAATTTTATCATTCCAGTAATCAACATTATATACTATATCTTTAATAATCACTGATACCAAGTAATTTTATACTGCTGCTTGAATGAGCTTGTAAAACCACCAAGCTAATTAATCCAAAACACAATCTAGAGATAACGCTACTGATGTACCTTCAGTTTTCTGGAGCTTTGAAAATAAAACGTCAGACAATATGCTTTAATAATATTTCATCCTTTATCTCTCAGATATTCAACATACAAGACTAGCTATAATATATTACCATCTCCTCTCCTCGGGCACATGTAAAGGTAGACGGGCACACCTACAGGGAGGTGATGTTTTGACCACGTAAAAACATGTATATTCCGAAGAAAATCAACGACAAGAAGTTGAATTAATATTTTTGAAACTCATTTGCATCTTAGGAAGCTTTATGTCATCCTTCACATCTATGATATTAAATATACAACATTAGGCACATGTAGAGGTAGGCGGGCACACGTACAGTGATGTTTTGACCCCACACGTTTTGACCAGGTAAAACTCGTATAATCCAAAGAAAATCAATGAATAGAAGTTGCATTTATATTTTTGAAACTAATTTGTAACTTAGGAAGCTTTATTTCATCTTTTATCTCTCGGATATTCGATATTATATAACACTTGTCTAGCTTTATGCCTCATTACACTTCCCTCTCTCCGGGCACATGTAGAGGTAGGCAATTAAACAGGCACATAAAAACGACAATAAGAATCGCCAAATTTGTATAAATACGTTATTAACATACAACTCACAAAATATACTTAACACTCAAATACTACTACCGCATAACCACAGACAATACACCCGTACATTGTTCAAATTTTGCCCCGACTGTGCCCCAGCAGAAGATCGTGAACGAATAAAGTGTTTATATCTTTAAAATTTTAAAATTATTTCTAATAATATTGAAGTTGGTGGTTCCCGAAGAAGAAACTTATTACCGGGTGAAATTTAAATTGTCTTTGGACTGTAATTACTTCAGGAATGTGCTGCAAAAAGGAGCATTATCTTCACTTCTCACTTCCGCCAAGTTGCTGGGTGAGGAATAAAATAGTTTTTTGAACAAAGACAGCCAGACATACAAAAAGATTCAAATGAAAATGGTGCTTAAATGTACTGGGAGGATTACTCTATCAAGACATATCATGAAACCCATGATTAATTATTCATAATTCCATCAATACAACTTTTAAAAAGTGGGAACATTTTTCTGACTCACTCTGTATATTATCGCGTTTTTCTCGAAACTGGGTTTTTCGAGCGCGCAGGCGTTCGCGTCCTTCTGCCCGGCACACGACGATCTTGTCTCCCAAACATTTTATAAGACACCGGAGTGTTTTGTTTTTAGTGTTTAAATAAAATTACTTACCACTGTACACAGCGCCAAAAGGAGAATGAATGTCCATCCCATCTTGAATGTGAGTGGGTTGCATATGGCTAGGAGTACCTCTCAATTGCCTCTGACTTAAGCAATGGTCCAAACAATTTCAAAGAATTCGTCTAATCAAAGAAAATCACTGTAAGAATTGTTTCCCTCATGAAGATACACCTTCATATGGGGAAATTAGTTGTTGTTTTCTATTCACTTAGTACTGCTGAGTTGTTTCTGGTACGATATCCAAAGCGTCTGTGAAAGTTTAGACCGAAACAAATATTTTCAAAACGAATTTGTGTTAACAGGATTGGCACATGCAGTATTGACACACGCATGTTTCAATAACGTGAATTTAAAATCGACCGTCCTTGCATTGATCCCCATGTAGAAATACCTCAACCAGAAGGAGGAGGAACAGCTCGATCGGGAGCTCGATAAACAATGCAGCAAAAAACCTGTCCACAAAATCATTAACAATCATGTTAAACGTGTTGCTATCCTGATTTAAGATTATGCATATGCTACATGTTATGTTTCCTAGTAACTGATACCACGTGATGCGAGGTTTCAACCAATGACATTGCACGAAAGAAAGTACCCGTCACCTAATGAGCCAGCGAATCACAGTACCCGAAAAGTCATTCATAATAGAGAAATTATAAATATACATGTTCATTAGTTTAATAGGTTTCATTGTGCTTTTAACCACAACTCGTGATACGGGGTGCCATGGGTTGTCCTAGACATAATTAATAATAATCTCCATGCTGCCTTAATATGGGGTGACGGTTGCCCGTATCAAGGGCGGATCCAGCCGATGGCGAGCGAGAGGGCCCGAGAGGGAGCCCAATTCGTGAGAAAATATTTAGCGGCGACTCAGCCTAGCGGCCGCATAAGCGCGGGGGGGGGGGGGGGGGGGCGTAGTAGGCATTTTTGTTTTGCTCATCGCGGGGGGGGGGGGGGGGTTATGGAGCTCTATTTTTTGGCCGGGGAGGCCGTTTTCTTTCTTTCTTTTTTAAGGTAAAATTATCGTTACCATATTTTTTGGTAACCTATTTTGGGGGCCAGGGGAGGGGGCCCTGGCCACCACCTTCCCCTCTGGATCCGTCCCTGGCCCGAATACTATACAGTAGTATTAATAATTTCCCATTTGTTGGGGCTGCGTGCAGCTCTCTCCCCCCTCTCCTCTAATTACCCGTCGAACGCCTGAGGACACAAATATCAAAGTTCTTAACACCTGACCTGGAATATTTGATGAATAATCAGCCTAATTTACAACAAAAGATTAATTGTGTCGTGCATTGGCAAATAGAGCATCAAGGTCCGATCAGGAAAGCAATCAATGAAATGAGTGGTGTTTTTTTGTTTAAATTTTAAAACGCATGCCCCCAGCCCCCCCCCCCCCCCGTTTGATTAAAAATTGAAACAGCACTATTCATGTATCGAGGCACTTCACAAAGACGTATGCATTAAATTTGGTTACGAAAATTGCCTAATGGCATTGCAAATGCAGTACCTCCGTAGAGATACGTACGCATTCACCGAAAAGCGAAACCACGTATTGTATCGAGGGCGGTCTGTGTGCGACGGCCGTAAACCTGAGTGCTCTGCGTCCGCGAAGCAGGGGCGTCGCCAAAGGGGGGGGGGGGGGGGTGTGGGGGGGGGGGGGCTGCGACACCTCCCCACCTGTCAGGATTCTGTCGGTAAAATTGCGCTGCCGTCGGGGAAAAAGAGAAAAGGGGGAGGGAAAAAAGAGAGGGAAAGGGAAAGAAAAGAAAAAAGAAAAGGAAAAGAAAAGAAAGAAAGGAAAAGAAAGGAAAGAAAGGAAAGAAAAGAGAAGAAAGAGAGAGAGAAAAGAAAAAGAGGGAGGAGAGGAAAGAAAGGAAAAGAAAGAAAAGAAAGAAAAGGAAAAAAAGAAGAAAAAAGAGTAAAAGGGAAACAAAAGAAGCGGGGGATGAAAGAGAGGAGAGAGAGGGGAGGTAAGAGCCTGAGAGAAGAGGAGTGGGAGTAAAAGAGAAAAGGGGGTTGTTGGGTGGAGTCGTCTCGTAAAGGGAGCAAGAAAGACACGGTAAAATATGTTGCTGTGTCGGGTCAGCTGTGTCGGTATTCTTGCTCGATCCTCGTGTACTAATATCAATGCAGAAGTCGGAGAGATGTATATTGTCGGTCGGCCGACAAGTTTTTTTCCCTACGAACTGTGACTTTTTATCCACTGTGACGACTTCGAGAGTGACTACAACTACAATACTTGTATTTTCTCGAAGTTTCACTTTCCTATATATCAGCTAAAGAAATCAGAGGTTTAACATTTTCGGGGAAACTAAATTCAAACAAGGTTTAAGAGTCAACAACGGTACGACGAATCATTTTCCTTTCTCTATATTGTGATGAAACGCCAAAGATTCCGCGCTTTGCGCGGAAGGGGAAAACTTCATTTAGACGAGTCGAGAACGGTACATCGAATCGTCTTCTTTCTCTAATAATTTAAGGAAACGTCAAAGCTTCCGCGCTTCGCGCGAGAGGGGGAAACTGAATTCAGACAAATAGGGCTTATTAAGAGTCGAAAACGGTACGACAAACCGTCTTCCTTTCTCTATATTGTGATGAAACGCCAAAAATTGCGCGCTTCGCGCGGAAGGGGAAAACTTCATTTAGACGAGTGGAGAACGGTACAACGAATCGTCTTATTTCTCTAATAATTTAAAGAACCGCCAAAACTTCCACGCTTCGCGTGGGAGGGGGAGAACTGAATTCAGATAAGGATTAAGAGTCGAGAGCAGTACACCGAATTGTCAGCTTTTCTCATAATTTAATGAAACGTCAAAGCTTCCGCGCTGTGCGGGAGGGGGAGAAACTGAATTCAGACTAGGATTAACAGTCGAGAACGGTACAGCAAATCGTCTTCTTTTTATAATATTTTAATGAAACGTCAAAGCTTTCGCGCTTTGCGCGGAAGGGGGGAACTTCATTCAGACAAGGATTAACAGTCGAGAACGGTACAATAAATCGTCTTCTTTTCCTAATAATTTAAGGTAACGTTTAAGCTTCCGCGCTTCGCGCGGGAGGACTATCACCCGCCCCCCCCCTAATGAGCGCGTTTCGCGCGCTCTTTAAGTGATTCGCTTGCTCTCTACCGCCCCTCCCCAAAATAAGATCCTAGCTCCGCGCCTGCATTAGAATAGCTATGATGCTGACTAAGTTGACGAAATAATTCATATATTTATGTCGTCGAGGAAAATGATCATTTGCGCATACGCAAGTACTATAGATAGTCCATAGGAAAAATAATTTAGCCTTCGGCCCCGGGTTTATAGGGTTAAATTTGTAGATATTGGACATTTAATTTTGTCGGTAATTGGTACTAGTTTTGTCGGTAATCGTTGGCCTCGACACCCCCCCCCCCCCCACTGAAAAAGGTCTAGCGACGCCCCTGCAGCGAAGGTCTGTATGTTGCTGAGCGAAAACTATCTAATCACGATACCATGCACGGAGATGATAGTTTCGGCGACACCAGATTGAAGACAGTGGCCTACTTAGCTTGTTTGACAAATCTTCGACCTTTACCAATTCTTTGTCGAGGGCAGGTAGATAACATATATATATGGGGCAAAGTTGATGTGTATGTTCAGACGAGCGTGTGTAATGCCCAATATAATGGTAGGTCCATGTGATGACAACCAATACGTTTAATGGGTTTAGCTTTCGGTGCCTTGGCCTAATTCTTCGGAATGCATTGCTAATTAAACAATATTAACCGTAAAAAGACATCAACAAACCAAACCTACAAATTTGGAGGCAACAATGGCAAGCAGCAATATATTTAAAGGTAATACAAAGTTTTGGGAAATTTTGAAAATTGGGTGGATAGTGAATCTTTACAATTTTGATATATTTTGATGCCCCTGTAGATGTATTAGAGCACTAAAAAAATTAGCCCCTAAAACGCTTCTGTTTTCGAGAAAAATTGAATATAAAAATTTACCGGTGCTCCCGGTAAATTTTGATAAATTTCAAATAGCGCCTATGGCCGTACAATGGTAGCTGCGACCATGAAAATCTCAGAATATGTAGTTGTGATATATAATTTCCAAACGGGAATAGCTAATCGGTCGATTTTAGTCAAGAAACATTGTTTCAAAGCTAAATTAATATCTTGACCTTGAGAGGGAGCTATACAACATAACGAGTTTATTATTTATAATTTCATAACTTCAGACTCGATTTCAACCGCGACAACGATCAATGAATATTGTAGGAGCGCATATGCTTCCAATATTTTAATTTGAACCGAATTCATAACCCCATACCAAAACTTTGTAATACCTTTAACAAATAAAACAAGTCATGTAAAGCACAGAGAATAACTTTTTTTTAAAACCATATTTCGAATAATAATCATGGGGCCTAACATAAATAATTATTAGAAGTTTACAATGGCGATAAGAAGCTATCATTTCGCTTTAAAATTCCGCACATATCAATGGCAATTCTAGCCTCGTAATGAATATTATGAGGACCATCAATAATTCCTCGATCAGTTGCGCTCTCAAACACTTCGGCTAGACACTTGATAGTCCACCCCTGGACTGTTCTGGTTAATTGAGTGCACACCCCATAGCACACACACATACATATCATCATGGGCGTAAATCCTTACGCAATACCTATTGTTCAGGGCCGGGGGGGGGGGGGGGATGAATGAATAGATCATCCCCCCTGAACAATAGGTATTACGTAAGGATTTACGCCCATGCATATCATACGCACATGCATATCATACGCACATGCAGAATAGTCGTACTGAGATTTTTTTCGGGGAAAGTGAATCACTGGGGTAAGTGAATCACTGGAGTAAGTGAATGAGCGCGGTAATATGACTGCCCCATCTGTTGGTTATGTGAGGGGGTTGCGCATCAATAGGGACTTTTAAATTTGCACGTCGACAGCTTTGACTGCAACGTGTGACGTCATTTTAAGGCACTGCGCATGCGTTACGTCGTCTCAGTCGGCGATCGAGAATGCGTCAACCTTGATTTTCCTAAATCTAGTACATACATACATACATATTGATATTTATATAGCGCCTTTACATGCTCAAGGTACTAGAATGCCGGGTGCGCATGAAATATACAGTTCCTCAGGTAGACAAAGGAAAATCCCTTCCCTGCTATTATGTAAAAATGTGTAGAACAGGTGTCACATGCATATTCACCTGTTAAACACATTTTTACATAATAGCAGTGAAGGGATGTTCTTTTGTTGAGGGTAGAATGAGGAACTGTATATTTTGTCCTCTTTCTTTGTCCGTGATGTTCATAGTGTTACTTCCTGCATGCATTTATATCGTCGAGTGCAATCTAAAACATTTCTAATTGTAGTCAACATGGGCAGTTAAGTACGTTGACACGCATGATCAGTCGGCGTTCGTCGTGTTCTCGTCCACTCAATCTTAAAGTCCCTAATAAAAGTCGTCCAGAACGTGGACTAGATTGAGACAAGAAGGCATATACTTATCATAACGAGAAAAATACAGATTTAAAAGTTCATTTTCAATTTAAAGAAAACATGGCTTCGTCGCAAAATTCTTCATTGAAATCGTTTTGTATAGTTACAGGGGCAAGCAGAGGCATTGGTCGTGCCATTTCTATCGCCTTGTCTAGCAAATTTTCTGCGGAATCTCATATCGTTTTGACAGGACGGTCGGTCGATGCATTGAACGAGACACAGCGGATGGTACAGTCCGTTGCTCCAGGCGTCCACTGCAAGGTTGTCATCGCTGATCACTCGGATGAGGGTAACATTTCCAGCACTCTTTCCGAGATCACAAAGGACGTCCATCCAGATGAATTTCAGCGTTTTCTTCTCATCCATAACGCCGCTAGCTTGTGGGATGTGTCACGGTATGCTGGGCAGTTGACCACGTCTGATCTGAGAAGTTTGCAAGACTTCTGTATGCTGAATATTACTTCAGCGCTACTTCTAACCTCTCATTACCTGAAGTCATTTCCTCAGAGGAATGGAGTGTCCAGAACGATCGTTAATATATCATCAATCGGTGCTTCGGTACCGCTCCCCGGTTGGTACGTGTTTCTCTTTTATTAATATCTTTATGTGAAATGTTTGTTCATTACATCTCGTTATCAATAAAAAAAAAAAAAACTGGGCCGCCTTGGCTTTGTTCTAAAGCTCACATTGAACATTGAAACAAAGACCTATTATAAATATAGACCTGGTTTCCAGCAAGTTGATTTCTCGAAAGCCACAGCGATCATGTTTTCGTTTTTACAAGGTAGAATTATGAAAGAAAAAAATGAAATATGCAGTCGATGTAGGTCTTACTCACCATGTGGGGCTCCTTTATTGGTATAGCTTAAAGAGATGGTTTATTGATTTCAAACTTGACTGAATTTGGTATCATTGCAATCGAAAAATTACACTGAGTAAAATCATTACATTTGTGTAACTTGTACATTCGAGCGAAATTTATAAAAGTTGATTGAACTTGACGAAAAGTCAACCCACTCAACGCCCCGAAAACATCGTAAGTCAGCTGATTTTTGAAGTGACGTCACAATATGAACAGCGGGCCGCTCAGCTGAAATGATTGACGACGGTGCGAGATGCAGTTTGCGTGCGATTCACATGTATAAGGGAGTTTACAGATACAATCTGCGCATGGGCAGATAAAGTTCATTTGTACCAAAAAGGTAAAACCCACCAGAGATGAATACTGGATATGCACTCATGAAAGTTATGTAACATTATTCATTTATGCACCAACGGTACATTCTAAAATACGCAGGTGGAAGTTTTCTTTTCAAGAGGGCAAACAAAAGGTATTCGTGAAGCACATCTAGGACTTTGGCAGTTATTATTCTATAGATGCTCAAAGTGGAATTTCTCCTTGTGTAAAAGATCTGTGGATATTTGGGGTCATTTGTACCATGTGCTATCTGTAAACTCCCTTATTGCATTGACTCTCGAGTACCATACCCATTTATACCTAACGCTGTTTACCTTCATCAAAATCCCCTGGAAATATAGATATGGACGGAAACATACTTTAGTATACTCCAGAAGGCTCCTCCATGGCATGGTTTTGGTTCTTAATATGACGTTAGTCTAGATAAAAGGTATATAACTTCCAAAAAACGAGTGAATATATCGTCGATGTAGCGTTCAAGTTTCCCGTAGCTAGTAGCTGTGCGTGCGTACTCTGTGTATGTGTGTGCAATACACTGACCTCTATACGTGCATCACATCTAGCGCAGCTTGCTAGCCAGCCTAGCCCGTAGCCCGGCGCTCGAGCTAGCCGTGAATCGCGAACCGGACTGATCTGTTTCTCTCGGTTTATCAGGTCCTATATGACTTAATTTATCAAAAATGTAAATTAATCAGCCTAAATACACATTTTTGTAATGAATATCTGGACAATTCTATGTAAATTTGTCGCCGATTTTACTCCAAAAGAGTCGTTAGGTCAGCATGCAAAATGTCCTTTGCCTTCCCAGATCAGACACATACACGCTGAAGTGCCCTCAGAATATGTGATAATTTTTTTCCGATTTTTATGCTCAAGTGTGACGGAAAAAAAAATCAAAAAATCAAACAAACATATGTATAAAGTATCATTTATTCAGTGTATCTCATTCAAAATGCCAAAAATAGAGGAAATATCACCACTGGCGGTAAATGTACAAACAACGTTAACCCATATCTGAAAATTGCAATGGGTATCCAACATTGTCCCGAATGTGTGATGTAGGTTGTTCATATTGTGACGTCATCGTTTCGCGTGTAAAATAACGCCGTCAATTCACTTTGTGAGTGGGTTCAGGAAGGGTAACAACATTGCATTTAATTTATTCTTCACAACAGTGAGGGCTTCAAAAGTACTTTGATCATTTTGTTAATGTTCTCAGCAATCTGTAGAGTTTAGATCTTCAAATTCAATGTCTTTGCCAGGATACATATCCATGACAAACAAAATATGAGCTTATCAATTAAAAACTATAATGTTGTATATGGATATCGTTTTGATTGATAAATATGCCTATACTTTCATCAATACTTCTATGTAAACCATATATATATATATATTATAATTGCACATGTACCCTTATGAATTTGTGTGTGTGTGTATGTGTGTACGTGTCAGTATGTCTGATTTTCTTGCGCGTTATAAGTTAAAATAAACAAATATATATTTTTCTGCACCATCTCTTTGTTTTGATCTTTTGATTCAGATATACCAAAATAATTGAATGCAATGTTGCATGTGGTGTATCTTTTGGTATATATAGTCAGTGTGGTTATTATTCATGTAACTGGCATGCTTATGATGATTTTTAAAATGCCCACGAAATTGACCATTGTCTCTGGAGCATATGTGTCGTATAATCCTCATTTCGGTTTATACATGGCATGCATCGATACACTGGTAAACCTTTGAAATGGAATATGCATCAGAGTTTTGTGATTGATCTTCTGTTGTAGAGTCCGCCCACCCCCCTTCCCCACACATACACGCACACACACACACACACACACACAACACACAAGAGATTTTGCACCTGATTTAAAGCTTCAACGTTCAATCGAAACATAATAGAAAGTATGTTTTATTTATGTGATTAGTGATTGTGTTTTTAAAAGATGATGTGATGATGATTCACACATTTCACAATATTTAGGTTGCGCAATTTTCTCGTTAAAATTAAAGGCGCATGCACCTTACTGAATTCTTAGTGAGTATGATAAAGGGATCATAATTATGTCTAATTACATGTACCTTGGTTTTGCAGCTCCGTATACTGCATGGGAAAGGCTGCCAGACACATGCTCTTCAGGACTATAGCCCTAGAGGAACCCGGTGTCCGGGTCTTGAACTATGACCCAGGTGCGGTGGATACGGTGATGTTTAGAGACAATGCCACCAACAATGTCAGTGTGGATGTCAGGCAGATGATGGAGAGGCTTGAAACCGATCAGCAATTGCTCAAACCGGATCAAACCGCCTCAGCATCTTGGAGAAGGATGCGTTTGAGTCTGGCGCTCATCTCAGGTATAGCGATGATTTGGCGAAGACAGTCGATGATTTTAATAAGAAATAAGTAATTTGAACTCTGAGTATTAAATTTCAAAGGGCTTTAATATCAGAACACCGGCATACCTAAGTATATTACTAGGAAAATAATAAATCTATTCTAACTTGTTAAATGACAATGTTTGAGGATTCTTTTTACCCATTTGCTAAGAAAGCATTACACTAAATGCTTGTAAGTAAGCTACCAGGGGACCGACGGCTTTAAGTCCTCTCCAAGGGACGTGATAATGACGATTGACTTGTAGGTCCAGTGAACACATCCATGTGGGAAAGTTAGATTTATATAATTATGGTGTCAGCGGGAAACATGTTCTGGACTATTTCGTATACTGTATATTAAATCGTGGGCCTCCATCATGTCTATGTAGCAGTAATCGTAGAGATGTAATTACTGGCCCCTCATGACTTATAAGGTGCGGAGGACGATGATTATGTTGGTGATGTGTATGATGATGACGATGGTGATATCATGATAATAGCATGAACACTAATGGTGATGACGACGATGATGATGATGATGATGGTGGTGATGACGAGGAAAATGTTCATGACGATGACAATGATGACGATGATGGTGATAATATTTTAAAAAATACAGATGATAATGGTGATGTTAATGGTGATGGTGATAATGGTGTGTATGCTGGTGATGATAGTGGTGATCACTGGCGTACTGGTGGGGGGGGGGGGGCTTGGGGGGCGCCAGCCCCCCCCCCCCAAATAAATTTGAATCATGACTTATTTTCAATTCCATATACAAGTGATGTATAAATGTTCGAGATATCACATGATTTTCAACAAAATGCGCGTTTCTCCATTTCTGTTGCAAACTGACACATTCCCAAATGGCCAGGAAGAGCATATGTTTTTGTATAGTCACTAAGGGGCCGTGGCCACTAACAGTAACACTAGTAAAAAAAAATCCTTTCCAGAAGCAACTGTGGCGAGCACTGCCTGGCGTTCCATACTTACATCATGTAACACTGCTTCGCGCGGGATGGGCGAAAATGAATTCAGACAAGGAATAAGAGTATTTGAAACGTAAAAGCTTCCGCGCTTCGCGCGAGATGGCGAAAATGAATTCAGACAAAGATTAACAGTAGTGAACGGTACAACGAATCGTCTTCTTTCTCTAATAATTTAATGAAACGGCAAAGCTTCCGCGCTTCGGGGGGGGGGGGCAACTGAATTCAGACTAGGATTAATAGTCGAGAACGGTACAACAAATCGTCTTCCTTCTTTAATAATTTAATGAAACGTGAAAGCTTCCGCGCTTCGCGCGGGCCGGGCGAATATGAATTCAGACAAGGATTAAGAGTAATAGTTTAATGAAACGTCAGAGTTTCCGCGCTTCGCGCGAGATGGGCGAAAATGAATTCAGACAAGGATTATGAGTCGGAACCGGTACAATGAATTGTCTTCTTTCTCTAATAATTTAATGAAGTGTCAAAGCTTCCGCGCTACGCGCGGGAGGGGGGGGGAACTGAATTCAGACAAGGATTAAGGATAATAATTTATTGAAACGTCAAAGCTTCCGCGCTTCGCGCGAGATGGCGAAAATGAATTCAGACAAGGATTATGAGTCGGAACCGGTACAATGAATTGTCTTCTTTCTCTAATAATTTAATGAAGTGTCAAAGCTTCCGCGCTACGCGCGGGAGGGGGGGGGGGGGGGGGGAACTGAATTCAGACAAGGATTAAGGATAATAATTTTTTGAAACGTCAAAGCTTCCGCGCTTCGCGCGAGATGGCGAAAATGAATTCAGACAAGGATTATGAGTCGGAACCGGTACAATGAATTGTCTTCTTTCTCTAATAATTTAATGAAGTGTCAAAGTTTCCGCGCTTCGCGCGGGGAGGGGGGGGGGGGGGGAGGGAACTGAATTCAGACAAGGATTAAGGGGATTAATTTATTGAAACGTCAAAGCTTCCGCGCTTCGCGCGAGATGGCGAAAATAAATTCAGACAAAGATTAACAGTAGTGAACGGTACAACGAATCGTCTTCTTTCTCTAATAACTAAATGAAACTGCAAAGCTTCCGCGCTTCGGGGGGGGGGGGGCAACTGAATTCAGACTAGGATTAAGAGTCGAGAACGGTACAACAAATCGTCTTCCTTCTTTAATAATTTAATGAAGTGTCAAAGCTTCCGCGCGGGGGAGAAACTGAATTCATACAAGAACACGATATAACGAATCGTCTTTTTTCTCTGATAATGTAATGAAACGTGAAAGCTTCCGCGCTTCGCGCGGGCCGGGCGAATACGAATTCAGACAAGGATTAAGAGTAATAGTTTAATGAAACGAAATGGGCGAAAATGAATTCAGACAAGGATTATGAGTCGGAACCGGTACAATGAATCGTCTTCTTTCTAATGAATCGTCTTCTTTCTCTAATAATTTAATGAAGTGTCAAAGCTTCCGCGCTTCGCGCTGGAGGGGGGAAACTGAATTCAGTCAAGAACACGATACAACGAATCGTCTTCTTTCTCTAATAATTTAATGAAACGTGAAAGCTTCCGCGCTTCGCGCGGGATGGGCGAAAATGAATTCAGATAAGGAATAAGAGTAATGATTTATTGAAACGTCAAAGCTTCCGCGCTTCGCGCGAGATGGCGAAAAAGAATGCAGACAAAGATTAAGAGTAATAATTTAATGAATCGTCAAAGCTTCTGCGCTTCGCGCGGGATGGGAGAAAGTGAATTCAGACAAAGATTAAGAGTAATAATTTATTGAAACGTCAAAACTGCCGCGCTTCGCGGGAGGGGGGGGGGGGAACTGGATCCAAACAAGAATTAAGAGTCGAGAGCGGTACAACGGATCGTCTTCTTTCTCTAATAATTCAATGAAGTGTCAAAGTTTCCGCGCTTTGCGCGGGAGGGGGGAGACTGAAAAATAATTAGTTCCTGGCCCCTGGTTTATAGGGTTAAATTTGTAAACATTTGGACATTGGCATTAATATATTTGTCGGTAATTGGTTGCTCGTTTTGTCGGCAATCGGTGACCTCTACACCCTCCCCACTCCCCCACTGACAAAGATCTAGCGACGCCCCTGATAACGACACAGTTTATACACTCGAGAACATTTTTTGCAACGTCTCGCGAAGTGACAAATCACTTTTCTCTAACTTCTAACCATTCAGAAGTCCTCGTTTTTTTTCCAGGAAGTGTCGGTGGACATTAATGCGCCAAATGTGGTTCTCAAATTGCAAAAGATCCCTACTCTTGGAAGGGGTAGGAGAAAGCAATTTTACGTCATATTACTCCAGGAAGTGCCTGAAAATGCGTCTAATTTGGTTCTAAAACTGCAAATGCTTCTTACTTCTTCTTCCCAGACCCACCCCCGTTGGTCGCTCCACTCCCTCGCCGCTGAAGCCTCGTTCTGTCGCTTCATCGTTTTACATATATTTAACCCCATGCCATTTTGTGCCCCCCCCCCCCGGTAAGAAATTCCTGGATCCGCCACTGAAGCCCATACCCCTTGAGCTTCGGTGGCTCCGCCCCTTGACCCCCGCCGGGGCTTTGCCCCTAGACCCCACTTTGCGAAACGTTCAGCGGAGCCTGCATGTTAGAGTGGTGTGCTGCGGATTTTTTTTGTCAGCCCCCCCAAACGTTTTTGCTCATTACGCCACTGGTGGTGATTATGATGGTAATAGTGGTGATGATAATGATGGTGATCGTGATCGTGATAGTGGTGATGGTGGTGATGGTGGTGATGGTGATGATGATATAGGAGCGGTATATGACCTAGTGATGTTGAGTTGAATGCGGTTTTATTTACAGACTGAAATAACTCGTCCGTAATCAAATCTCGTATATTCATGAATGAAAAAATTCCTCAATCTCAACGGACAAAGAAATACCAGGTGGATGAGTTAGATCTCAATTATTAAAACAAAAAAATACACAATTGTAATTAACTATTTCTCGTATCATATTCGATCAATCATAAAGTTTTCATGTATCTTTGAATGGATTTTGTTTCATATTTGTAATTATACTAATATGTTTCGTATACAAAAAATATCATGTACCATGTGAATGAAGTTTTCGAATAAAAACAAATGCAATGATTGTAATGGACTTGATTAAAGTCATATCTCATTAAATTTAACAGTTATTGTCGATTTTTGTTTTCTTTTACTTGCTGGATTCGGTCTCTTGCAAAATGTAAAATTAGAAGATGGATATTCGGCCCTTTGGTGTCCCGTCATAATAATGATTTTAAAAACTGTTGTTTTTTAAAGGGAGATGGTATTCAGTTTCCATGTGAAGTAGGTCATAATTCGCGAACACCAAACGTGGTGGAGCCATTAATGCAGTAGCGGATTCAGGGGGAACAGGGGGCACGTGCCCCCTCCCCCCCCCCAACAAAAAAAAGAGGGAAGGGGGGGAGAGAAAAGGGAGAAAAGAAGAAAAAGGAGAGGACCAGAAAAAAAGGGAATGGTTAAAAAAAAAAAAAAAAGGGAGGAGAGAAAAAGGAGGAGGAAAGGAAGAAAGAGGGGAAAGGAAAGGGGAAAAGACGGAGGAGAGAAAAAGGGGAAAAGACGGAGGAGAGAAAAGGGGGAAAAGGGGAATAATGAGAAGGGAAAAGAAAGAAAGGGGGATGATATTATAAGAAGGTGTTTTTTTACCTGGAAAGGGGCGGGGGGACACGCAACTATGGAGGCCATTTTCTTTCTATTTTTCCCCCTTTTTTTTGGGGGGGGGGGGGTTGCATTTTAAAATTCAGATTAGCATCGAATGGCAGAAATTGGTTTTGAATAATTGGTACACATCACTTTTCCTCCATTATTATATACTTGCTCTTTCTCGACACTGTATTCATCAGTTTATGATCACCTACTTTAATATCCTAATCATAGTAGAATCAAATTCGATTTTCAACGATCATACTAATGGCGGTGTTCGATCATGCCATGGCTCATTAAATGGATAATGATGATATGTGTATGTCGTGCACGACTCATTGCACTTCTGGTCGCCATGGCGTTCATTCATTCTTATCTCGTTTCTATTTGTTACCTATGCTGAGAAATAATGATTTCATTTTGGCAGGTTTGCAGTTCAGTGAAAAGTTCCCCTTTTAAATGTAATTGATGTCTTCTTTTTTTTCTTACGGAGGGGGGGGGGGGGGGGTACCTAAAAGTAAAACAAATAAATCATATTATTTGTGAAAGATAGTATATTCAGTGGAAAGGATTAACATTCCAATCCTTTGACGGCTATACAATATTTAGATTTACACTGTTTGCCTAAATATATATGTAATAAAATAAATCCCAGGACGTAATGTCGATAATAATTGATGAGCATTAACCAAACTCTCTCTATCGCTAGGTTGTATTTCTTTAGAGTGTATTTTGGTATTTACATTTCCAAAGTTATTTACAGTCTGATATCCATTACAAGTTCATAGAATATACAGCCATGAACCCATCAGCAAACAAAACAAACTTTCGTTTGGAAAAGGTTCCTCTTTGCTAACCTTCGTCCAACCGCATAGCATTTTGTATCAAAACATCATGCACAACCATCACATTGAATTCTCTCTTTTTTCTAGGTTTGACACATACATTTTAATTTCGTCTCACTGCAAGCAACAGCAAAGTAGAAATGAAAGCTTTCTTGAACATTATCAGAACATTCTTTCATGTTATTAATTATTATATCCCTTATCGTAAGATTGTTGCATTAGGAGTGTACACAACAAGAAAATGAATAGTTTTACTATAAAAGACGTTTCCTGCCGCCTACATCGAAATAGTACCTTTTTATTGATGACGTCACGCATAGTACCCTTTTTTCCCTAGGGAAAAAAAGGTACTATGCGTGACGTCACAATACAAAAACGCATATTCTTGAACTATGCGTTTTCCCAGCGAGCGCGTACATGATTTCAAATGCCTCTGCGCGGTCAACCCCCGCGGTGTCACGGCGCTCAAGCCATATGCAATTTACGCTGTGCGATAACTGCACTACACTAGCGCCAGCTAAACATGTTTACATCCTTCAATGTTTCATTTGAGCCGTGCAATTTTCTTTATTTCTTTTCGATCTGAATGTAGATGTGAATGTGAGTATACGGTTCATGTTATTACAGAAGTGTACAAGGAATAATACAGATGGAAGGGATATAAAACAAATATAAAATGACTCATTCTCGGAACAAGCTAAGACTATTCGCACTCAGGAACATCATTAGTACTTTTCTCCCTCGGGCCGATGGCCCTCGGGAGAATAGTACTAGTTGATGTTCCTTCGATGCGAATAGTTTCAGCTAGATCCTCGAGTGTCATTGTATATTTGTATACTATGATTCACAATTACTTATTTCCATATATGTATTACCTAAAGATATGTCAATGTTTTTAAAATGTTAATGAATAAAAGCTACCAACCAATCACTCATTTGAACAAAAATGCAAATGTTTGAATTCGAAAAGTCGTGTTTTTAAATGTCATGAAGTTTTGACCAATGCCGAGTATATAAAGGTCTTTATATTCTGCAAAATCTGCCGTGGACCAGACGCTGTGAATTATTGTACAGTTAGATGTGACCATGGTATAAGAAACCCACTTATCCATCACAATACTCTATATGGCGACACTATTATTTGTTGGGAACATAATTTATATGGTGCTCGTACCTAAAGTCAATACAAAAAAAAAAGAGGCTAGGATTACTAGTACATACAAATTTACAATATATTTCACCCCTTCCTCCCCCAACAACAACAAAAAGCATGAAGGCCCATTCCTACATGAGGCATACATAATACATCCAGGCATTTCCGATACTGATGAAGAAAAATAAATCTAATGCTCTATGAGATGCTAAAAGGGAAAGCAGACAAGGTGAGAGAAGGATGACCAAGACGGGACTTACAGTTTAAAGGATGGAATACAGAAAGCAATACTGCGCCTACTACAAGCTCCTGGACAGTGCTAAGGCGGACTACTTTCTAGATAAGGTTTCCTCCTGTAACCAACATGTATTGTTCCGTGTAGTAAAGACGCTCTCGTCTCCTGCATCAGAGCGGATTCTACACACTCACATTTGTTCTAGTCAACTAGCAAAATCTTTCGCCAACTTCTTTGACCAAAACATTCGACGTTTGAGAAATGAGCTCGATCAGAGTGTCATCCAGGACTTTTCTGTTGACATATGTGACAAATGCGATGTATCAATGACTCGTTTCAACTATGTAGGGAAGGATGAAGTACATACGATTATGAGATCTCCTTCAAATTCTTTTTGCCATCTTGATCCTATCCCGACTTCTCTGGTGAGGAAATCTACAACTGCTCTTCTTCCTATCTTGACTAGGATAGTCAATATGAGTCTACAGTCTGCGACAGTTCCATGATGAAGCACTCCATAATGATTCCTCATTTGAAGAAGAGCTGCCTTCCATCGAGTGGTCTGGCAAGTTACAGTCGACCCATATCTTACCTCAGTTTTATAACCAAGCTAACTGAGAGGGTGGCTGCGGCTCAAATCAAGGAACACCTAAATGAAAACGAGCTTTTGCCGAACGTTCAGTCTGTTTATAGACAACATCACTGTGTGGAATCAGCTCTGCTCAAAGTACGCAACGATGTCTTACTGACCCTTGCGTGCAGGCCAGGCGCGCCGGAAGCAGTTTGGGATTGGGGGGGGGGGGGGGGGGGGCAAACGTTCCAGGGGGCTCACCTTCCAGGGGCAGTGGCGTAATGAGCAAAAACGTTTGGAAGCCCCGGCAGGGAGCAAGGGGCTGAGCCCCCGGAAGCTCAGGGTTTTTAGGCAATAAATTACGGTCAGATAAGCATATCTTTAGATACCTTATTTGTGACACTGTTAGGTCACTAATTGGCGGAGAGTCCAGGGGGCAGAGCCCCCGGAAGCTCAGGGGTTTAAGGTACCAATTACGGCTTAGATGAGCATCCAGTGGCCCTATTTATTAAAGGCCCATGGTAGGGGTCCAGGGGGCAGAGCCCCTGGAAGCTCAGGGGTTTTAGGTATTTAATTACGGTCAGATGAGCATCCAGGGGCCCGTCTTAGGGCCCTTGGTGGGGGTCCAGGGGCAGAGCCCCCTTAAGCTCGGGATTTTTTAGTATTTAATTACGGTCAGATGAGCATCTAGGGGACCGTCTTAGGGTCCTTGGTGGGGTCCGGGGGCGGAGCCCCCGTAAGCTCTGGGGTTTTAGGCATTTAATTAGGGTCAGGTGAGCAAATTTTATACCTCATTTGTGACATTGGCAGGTCACTTATTTTCTCTCTCTCTCTCTTTCTTTCTTTTTCTCTGTAACATACTTTTTCAAAAAGTGAGGGGGGGGGGGGGGCTCGAGCCCCCGAGCCCAGCTGTTTCTGCAGGCCCTGACATGAAGGCTTCTAAATAAGCATATTTTTCGCCCGACTGTAAATTTGGGAATTTCTAATTTTCCAACAAACGCATAAAAAGGTATATGACTTACAAAAAAATTGAGAAAAAATACCGGAAAATCATGTCATTACAGCAACATTTGTAAATCACTGGTATCGAATAAGAAATACCCCCCCCCATCAATACGCCAGCGTTCAGGGGCTCATGTCTTCTCACCCCTATAACAAAAAACACACACGCTTTCCCATCCTCTCACAATATTTCCACGATATGCGCGTATCGCTATTATATAAACCTCCATAGATAAAATATAGGTGGCATGCGGAATGTTTAGGAAATTGAATTCCTGTTAACCTTCCTTTTCTTTGAATGGAACTTTATATGTGATTTAATTCCGGTTTTTATTATTGTTATGTTCTTTTGGGTTGAAAATACAAACCATCTTTACTCCTTTACTGCATTTCTTTCTTTTTTGGGGAAGGGGGGGGGGGCGTTTTTTGGGGGGACGAAAATGCGTTTTGCCCCCCCCCCCCCCCCCCACTTCCGGCGCCTATGCTTGCGTGATCATCAAAAGGAGGCAGTTCTTGTCCTGCTTGATTTCAGTGCCGCATTTGATACGGTGGATCATGGAATTCTACTGGATAGACTTGCTGGTCTCACTGGCAAAGTTCTTCTGTGGTTAACATCCTACATCTCAGGAAGATATCATGTAGTGAAAATAAATGATGCCACCTCTGATGATGTATATGATGACATGTATGGAATACCTCAGGGATTAGTAATTGGCCCTCTCGTTTATAGCGCCCCTATGATGTCATTGCAGCTCATGATCTACAGGCCATAATGTACGTCGATGATACTCAGCTGTACATCTTGTTTGAGTCACATCTTCGAGATCAATCTATAGTCTTCAGCTTAATGCTTGCATTTCGGACGTAAGACTATGGGCGACAAAAAACATGCTCAAAATCAATGATTCGAAGACGGAAGTGATGCACTTCTCCTCAAAGTTCCGATCCTTCCAGCCAACAGCAGTGACAGTTGGTGAAGCAGTGATTTCCCGGGTAGAGAATGCGAGGAGTGTGGGTACAATTTTGGACAAGAATCTAACGATCGACGAATGATCAACTGAAGAACGTCTACAAATTTTTCTATTTCATTCATAATTACATACATGAATATACGAGATTTGATTACGGACGTGTCACTTCAGATTCTGTAATAAAACCACATTCAACTCAATATCATTATCATCCTCATCATCATCACTATCATCACCAGCATACACACCATTATCACCATCATCATTATCATAACATCACCATTCTCATCTGTTTTTTTGTTAATATCATTGTCATTATCACCATCATCCTCGTCATTGTCATCGTCATAAACATCTTCCTCATCATCACCGCCATCATCGTCGTCATCACCATTATCACTATCATCGTTATCAGTTAGTGTTCATGATATTATCGCTATCGTCATCATCATACACATCAAAAACATAATCATCATCATCCACATCTTTTAAGTCACGAGGGGCCAGTAACATCTTTACGATTACTCCCGGCCCCCCCCCCCACTCCGAGAACGGACGGACCCCATGCGTGTTGCCAAAATGTCCTTTTCGTAACAAAAGAAAAAGGCCGACCCGTATTGACTTTACACACCGGACTTTTGCTGAAAAGGGGGGGTGCTGAAAAAGGCTCGTATACAAAAGAAAAAGGTCGAGCCGTATTGACTTTACACACCGGACTTTTGCTGAAAAGGGGGGGTCGGTTGGAACACGCATATGCGTACCCTAAATAACACTGAGTGGGGGGGGGGGGGGGGGGGGGGCGGGCGATTACTGCAACATACACTCTTAAAAATACGTTGTCAAAAAATGACCACGTCGCGGTCGTTTTTAACCACGTTTTGGTAGTCAACCATGCACCTTTAAAAACGACCACGACGTGGTCATTTTTTGACCACGTATTTTTAAGAGTGTAGACAGGATGGAGGCCCACGATTATACAGTATACGTAACAGTCCAGAACATGTTTCCCGCTGACATCATAATTACATACATCAAACATTTCAAAATGGATGTGTTCACTGGACCTACAAGTCAATCCTCATTATCACGTCCCTTGGAGAGGACTTAAAGCCGTCGGTCCCCTGGTAGTCTACTTACAAGCATTTAATGTACATGCTTTCTTAGCAAATGGGTAAAACAATCGTCAAACATTATCATTTAACAAGTTAGAATAGATTTACAATTTTCCAAGTAATATACTTAAGTATGTCGGTGTTCTGATATTAAAGCCCTTTGAAATGTAATACTCAGAGTTCAAATTACTTATTTCTTATTAAAATCATCGACTGTCTTCGCCAAACCATCGCTATAACTGAGATGAGCGCCAGACTCAAACGCATCCTTCTCCAAGATGCTGAGCAGCATTGCGGCGGTTTGATCCGGTTTGAGCAATTGCTGATCGGTTTCAAGACGCTCCAACATCTGCTTGACATCCAGACTGACATTGTTGGTGGCATTGTCTCTAAACATCACCGTATCCACCGCACCTGGGTCATAGTTCAAGACCCGGACACCTGGTTCCTCTAGGGCTATGGTCCTGAAGAGCATGCGTCTGGCAGCCTTTCCCATGCAGTATATGGAGCTGCAAAACCAAGGTACATGTAATTAGACATAATTATGAACCCCTAATCAACTTACTAAGATTTCGGTAAGGGGCATGCGTCTTTAATTTTAAAGAGAACATTGCGAAATATAAATACTGTAAATCATCATCATCGTCACCATCTTTAAATACAATTACTATCAAATCACTATTTTTTTTTTAATAAAACATACATTTTAAATGTTTCGATTGAAAGGGACAAAATCTCATGTGTGTTGTGTCCGTGTGTGTGTGTGTGGGTTTGTAAGACGTGTGAAACGGGGCAATGTATACATAACTTCCAAGTGGGGATACACTGGCAACTGTAGATATCCCCAGTTGATAACTTTCTTATTTTTTGCTAATTTTGGCAAAAGACACCCGAGAAGAGTCTACTACCCAATTCCTGCAAGGGTTCCAAGACAACCACATTTTCATAGTAAGACGCCACATTTTCGAACGCTACTTTGTGTATCATCTGAGATGTTTAAATTCTGATAAATGAACAGCGCCTAGTAAGCTCTTACATAAGAACAGGAGGCTAAATTATAATTCTTGTTTTTCTTTGACAAAATGTAACTTTATTCATTTATCTGCCTGCCAAATAAATGAATGGAATTACATTTTGTCAAAGAAAAAGAATCTTTAAAAAAACACCTCAAATTCCAATATCCCCGATGTATATATCCCCAGTTGGCAGTGTGTGTGTGTGTGTGTGTATGCGTAATGCGTGTAATGACGAGAATACTATTAACAAAATCTGTAGATCAAAACAAAGAGATGGTGCAATAATGCCCTTAATGATTTACATAGAAGTATTGATGAAAGTATAGGCATTTGTATAAATCGAAACGATATCCATATACAACATTATAGTTATAATACATATAATTTAAGCTCTTATTTTTATGTCATGGATATTATTCCTGGCAAGGACATTGAAGATCTAAACTTAAGCTATACCAAAGGAGTCCCACGTGGTGAGTAAGACCTAGGCCGACATCGACTGCATATTTCATTATCTTTTTCTTCCATGATTCTACCTTGTAAAAACGAAAACATGATCGCAGTGGCTTTCGAGAAATCAATGCTGAAACCATAATAATAGGTCTTTAAATGAATGTTCAATGTGAGCTTTAGAACAAAGCCAAGGCAGCCCAGTTGTTTTATTGATAAAGAGAATTGATGTTTGTACAAACGGTTAACATAAAGATATTTAAAAAAAAGAAAAACTTACCAACCAGGGAACGGTTCCAAAGCAGCGAGTGATGATATATTAACGATCGTTCTGGACACTCCATTCCTCTGAGGAAATGTCTCCAGGTAATGAGAGGTTAGAAGTAGCGCTGAAGTGATATTCAGCATACAGAAGTGTTGCACACTTCTCACATCAGACGTGGTCAACTGCCCAGCATACCATGACACATCCCACAAGCTAGCGGCGTTGTGGATGAGAAGAAAACGCTGAAATTCATCTGGATTGACGTCCTTTGTGATCTCGGAGAGAGTGCTGGAAATATTACCCTCATCCGAGTGATCAGCGATGACAACCTTGCAGTGGACACCTGGAGCAACGGCCTGCACCCAGGGGCGTCGCTAGACCTTTTTCAGTGGGGGGGGGGGGGGGGGGGGGGTGTAGAGGCCAACGATTACCGACAAAACTAGCCACCAATTACCGACAAAATTAAATGTCGAATATCTACAAATTCAACCCTATAAACCTGGGGCCGAAGGCTAAATTGTTTTTCCTATGGACTATCTATAGTACTTGCATTTTTCCTCGACGACATAAATATACGAATACACCAGTTTACGGTTGTGTGCGCCATTTTAATTGGCGAGTAAACAAAGCCAATACCTAGAGGTCAGTGGTATTTATGCGTAAAATAAGATTGCGCCCATGCAAATTATGATGACATCACTGCCTACGCGCTGCGTTGTGCGCGCACATCTTCATTTGCGTGGGCGCATTCTTATTTTACGCATAAATACTTGACCTCTAGGTCATTGGCTTTGTTTACTCGCCAATTAAAATGGCGCCCATGTCTGCGCATGCGCACTGATACAACTGTAAACTGGTGTATCATATTGCTCCGATTGTCTCATTTTCGCTCGCGTGAACATTGCCAGCACAAACCACTGACCTCTACCTCCTGAACGGATCATCGCCCGTTCCCATTCACTATAAACAGTATATCTTTTCAAAATGAACGAATTTTTGTTCACTTTTCCTCAAAATTTCATCAAACTGATTCCTTGATTTTTCTTTCACATCTCCACACACTACCACCCACATATCTGACTTCTAAAGAAGAAGACGAGTGCATTGTGGTCGCTTTCGGTTTCCGGTGCCCAGAGCCAGCCTAGTTCGAGTTAACGAAGATAAATTTATCTTCATTTAACAGCTAAATGAAGATAAATTTATCTTCATTTAACAGCTAAACGAAGATAAATTTATCTTCATTTAACAGCTAAACGAAGATAAATTTATCTTCATTTATGAAGATAAATTTATCTTCATTTAACAGCTAGAGGAAGATAAATTTGTCTTCGTTTAGCTGTTAAATGAAGATAAATTTATCTTCGTTTAGCTGTTAAATGAAGATAAATTTATCCTCATTAAACTGTGTTAACGAAGATACCGGACAGCGAAAGCGACCACAGTGAACTCGTCTTCTTCTTCGTCTTAGCCATCTCGACGAAGTCAATGAAATCAAATTCAAAACGCGTTATTATTCTTATAAAAGAAAAACGTAACAGATTGTGGACAATTCCAACCGCGAGTGACGATTTCGAATCGAAGAGTGATTTGAATTTGGCGCGTGTATTATGCTTGCCCAGACTTTTGTATGTGTAGGCGGCCAGATCAGTACAGCAAGCTCTGTTTACATACAATGGACGCATGAAACGCGCGGCTATTGTTCTCCCTGTGGGTTAAGGTTGTCTGCAGACACAGACCCTTGACAGCCATTATGAGTAAAAACAATGTCTAAATTTCAAACATGAGAGTACTGAGTTATGTCATGTAGCTGCTTCTGACACATGCAGTAAAATACTGGAAAAGAAACATAACACATTAAGCAGAATCTGATTCTCCTGATTATTTCATGTGGTTTTATTCAAGAGTAAAGTTAAATCTGTGTTTACAGACTAGGTTTCAGATGGTGAATGGATAGAACTGATAATCCCCGTGCGACTGGCTAACGACGGTCTGGGGAGAATATGGGTGTATCATCTCCCTGGTGTATTTATATCTGTACATGGAGGTAAATGGGTGTATCGTAATCGTAAAAAGCAGACCTTTTAACAATCTAGCTATCAGGGTGCTGGTTACTTAATTTACATAAATTCACCTTTCAGAAAGAAAACGTGCATTTTTGCTAAAAATAGAAGACAGACACAGGATGGGGCTGCATTGGGCTAATTAGGCCTATATAAAGTATAATGTTTAATAATATCAGGGAACCAGCTGCATGTGTGCCCGGCCGCAAAATATATGAGCAATATTATCTTTAAAAATGCAAATACATGTATTTCGGAGGGAAAGTTGAAAACAAACGATATTAATTTTATGTGCTTGAAAAGTTGACTTTTCTGACTTTCGCTGAATATCCTTGTTTAAAATGTGTAAACTTGTCAGAGTTCAGAATGGTCCTTTGGACAGCGTACGGTCTGGAAATGTAATTTCTTTCTTGTTCAAAATCTTATTCGATGTTTTGTGGAGTTCACCGACATGAGACACTTTCTTTATTTACAAACCCAAGCATGATAGTTATGATCGATGCCCCAAAGGAAGTGCAACTAAATCGTTCGGACAGCGTACCATGCTTATATTGAAAAGAATGTATAAACCAGCTGCAATTATGTACGAACATGTAAAGACATGGCACCTAACCGAAGATCGGCCTATATAATGCATTCGATATTATGAACTTCACATGATTGTTGGTAAATAATATAGTAGGCCTATATCATTCATATTTATTTTGTTAAACACCCATTTGGTTTCATTCTAAATCTTTATAGGCCCATAATTATTATGGGCCATACAAGTCCCCTTGCATTTGACGAGCATGTCGATGATAACACGTATACCGAGACACGCGACTTTGCATGAGATTCCTTGCAAAATCTAATGATGGGTATATAGGCCAATATAGTTTTCAAGTTTACTGTTCATACAGGATGCCATTTTCGCCCATTTTGATGCTAAATTACTACACATTTTAAACAAATAATTATAAAAAACGCCAAAATGGCCCTATGATAATAATAGGTACGGGTTTGGGGTTTGGCGGCGTCAGCGGCCCCCGTCCGCCCCCGCCGTAGGCCTATATTAATACACATTTCATTTTGTTGTTCCAAGGCTATCAGGATTTTAGGATTTGTTTATTCATGCAGCAAAGGATGGGGGCACGAATGGCGGCCGGCCGCCCAAGAAAGATTGACACATTTTCTAAGATCATTTTTCGTCGGGCGGGGGGGGGGGGGGGGGGGCACGGCGAGCTGGTCAATGTCCGGCCCCTGGATCCGCCAAACTTCTTCATGTTTCCCCGAGTCCATGTGATCGCCGCCCCCGCACCGCGCCCCTGTTTGAACTTGTTGTGAATTTAAATTCATCTCTGCTTCAGTGTGGGTTTATAATTAATAGTTTCAGAGTTAAAGAGCTAAAGAGAGAGAGAGATGAAGAGTTGGGTTTGGTTTTGCGGCTTCAGTGGTACATCCCCGTCTGTACCAAAACGAGTACCCCCCCCCCCCCCCGATCGACCCCTCCGGGTCCCCATCTCGGAACCTCATGAGCATCTCTTAGGTTAATAGGCTGTATATAATAGTAGAGGTACTATGGGAATTGGAATAGCACCCGACGGGGGATGATACAAGATTTCCCAACAATAATAATTATGAATAAGACGCCCTGAAATTTGAAAATCACGCAAATTCCAGGGATTCCCTTCAATTTGCACGAGCGGCCGCTTCCGAAGCAGAAGTGACAATAGGCATAAACAGTAATACTCCAGCCATCAGGGTGTGTACATCCACTGACTCGACAGTGGCGGAATCGGAGAAAAACGTGTAATAACACATTAATTTTACCTTTTTTTGGGAGATGCCCCCGCCCCCTGGCGCTCGAGGGGGGGGGGGGGGGGGGTGCAAATTTTCAAATTTTAAAGGGGGCCACAACAAAATTGTGCTCACTACCCCCCCAATGAGTGAGGGTGTAGTCCAAGGATTGGCTATATTATATATAGAGGACGAATATTCCGCTGGGCATTTTACTTGCAATCGCCCCCCTCCCTCTCTATCTAATACCAGCTCCCAATTAGCAGGAACCTTTGTATTGGTATTTACAACACTTTCCGATTACCAGCAATAACTTTATTCCAACAGTTCCTCGGATCGCTATACGATTTATTGCTCACCTTTATACATCATTGCATGCCTAAGTAGGAGTCGTCGGGCTGAATTGTTCCTATAAGTCCGAGTTAGCCCGAATTATTATTTCCATTTACAGAGCCACCCCCTCCCCTGGGGCCCCCGATTATTATTATTATTATCATAATCGTTAGTAGGGGGTCTAGTAGTCGTAGTCCGAGGGGCGGCGTCCGGGGGGGGGGGGGGGGCACGTTCCCCCTCAATTTTCTTTTAGAGGGGGGGGGGGGGTCGTTCCCGCCGGAAATTTTGAAAAAGTGCACACAAGAAATGTATAGCAAATACTGACTAAAGACTGCAACACACTTTTAGTATCTGGAGGGCCCAAGAATGCAGCGTTTAGACTGAGTATTTGCTATACATTTCTTGTGTGCACTTCTTCAAATTTCCGGCGGGAACGACCCCCCCCCCCCCCCCCCGCCTCTAAAAGAAAATTGAGGAGGAACGTGCCCCCCCTGACCGCTGCCCCTTTGGACTACCACTCCTATTAAAATACTACTACTAGACCCCTACTTATGATTATAATAATAATAACAATAATAATAATAATCGGGGGCCGGAGGGGAGGGGGTGGCTCTGTAAATGGAAATAATAATTCGGGCTAACTCTGACTTATAGGAACAACTCAGCCCAACGACTCCTACTTGGGCATGCATGATGTATGAAGGTGAGCACATTTTTTGGGGCGACCCTCTAAAATTTGAAAATTTGCACCCCCCCTTGAGCGCCAGGAGGGAGGGGGGCATCTCCCAAAAAGGTAAAATTAACCTGTTTTTGCACGTTTTTTTTACAAGGGGGGGGGGGGGGGGGGTCCTCGATCCGCTACTGTCGAGTTAGTGGATGTACACACCCTGATAGCTGGAGTATTTATTTATGTTTTTTGTCACTTCTGCTTCGGAAGCGGCCGCTCGCGCAAATTGAAGGGAATCCCTGGAATTTGCGTGATTTTCGAATTTCAGGGCGTCGATCTTATTCACAATTATTATTGTAGGGAAATCTTTGATCAGCCCCCGTCGGGTACGTGCTATTCCAATTCCCATAGTACCTCCACTATTATATACAGCCTATTGACCTAAGAAATGCTCATGAGGTTCCGTGATGGGGACCCGGAGGGCGGGAGGGGGGGGGGGGTGGTACTCAGATTTGGTACAGACGGGGATGTACCACAGAAGCCGCAAAACCGAGTAACTCTCTGTCTCTCTTTAGCTATTTAACTCTAAAAATATTAATTATAAACCCACACTGAAGTATAGATGAATACAAATTCACGAAAAGGTCAACCAGGGGCGCGGTGCGGGGGCGGCGATCACATGGACTCGTGGAAACATGAAGAAGTTTGGCGGATCCAGGGGCCGGACATTGACCAGCCCGCCGTGCCCCCCCCCCCCTTCCGGGCCCCTGCCCCTACGACAAATGCCTATAGAAAATGTGTCAATCATTCTTGGGCCGCCATTCGTGCCCCCATCCTTTGCTGCATGAATAAACAAATCCTAAAATCCTGATAGCCTTGGTACAACAAAATGAAATGTGTATTAATATAGGCCTACGGCGGGGGCGGGCGGGGGCTGCTGACGCCGCCAAACCCCAAACCCGTACCTATTATTATCACAGGGCCATTTTGGCGTTTTTTTTATAATTATTTGTTTAAAATGTGTAGTAATTTTGCGTCAAATGGGTAAAAATGGCATATCCTGTATGAACAGTAAACTTGAAAACTATATTGGCAAGGAATCGCATGCAAATTAAGTCGTGTGTCTCGGTATACGTGCTATGACATGCTCAGTCGAAATGCAAGGGGACTTGTATGGCCCATAATAATTTTGGGCCTATATAGATTCGGAATGAAACCAAATGGGTGTTTAAACAAAATTACTATGAATCATTATAGGCCTACTATAATATTTATCAACAATCATGTGAAGTTCGATCATAATATCGAATGCATTATATAGGCCTATCTTCGGTTAGGTGCCATATATGCCGCTTTAAATGTTCGTACATAATTGCAGTTGTTTTATACTTTCTATTAAATATAGGCATGGTTGTCCGAACGATTTAGTTGCACTTCCTGTGGGGCATCGATCATAATTATCATGCTTGGGTTTGTAACTAAAGAAAGTGTCTCATGTCAATGAACTCCACAAAACATCGAATAAGATTTTGAACAAGAAAGAAATTACATTTCCAGACCGTACGCTGTCCAAAGGACCATTCTGAACTCTGACAAGTTTACAAATTTTAAACAAGGATATTCAGCGAAAGTCAGAAAAGTCAACTTTTCAAGCACATAAGATTAATATCGTTTGTTTTCAACTTTCCCTCCGAAATACATGTATTTGCATTTCTAAAGATAATATTTCTCATAAATATATTTTGCGGCCGGGCACACAGCTGGTTCCCTGATATTATTAAACATTATACTTTATATAGGCCTAATTAGCCCAATGCAGCCCCATCCTGTGTCTGTCTTCTATTTTAGCAAAAATGCACGTTTTCTTTCTGAAAGGTGAATTTATGCAAATTAAGTAACCAGCACCCTGATAGCTAGATTGTTAAAAGGTCTGCTTTTTACGATTACGATACACCCATTTACCTCCATGTACAGATATAAATACACCAGGGAGATGATACACCCATATTCTCCCCAGACCGTCGTTAGCCAGTCGCACGGGGATTATCAGTTCTATCCATTCACCATCTCAAATCTAGTCTGTTAACACAGACTCAACTTTACTCTTGAATAAAACCACATGAAATAATCAGGAGATTCAGATTCTGCTTAATGTGTTATGTTTCTTTTCCAGTATTTTACTGTGTCAGAAGCAGCTACATGACATAACTCAGTACTCTCATGTTTGAAATTTAGACATTGTTTTTACTCATAATGGCTGTCAAGGGTCTGTGTCTGCAGACTAGCTACAACCTTAACCAACAGGGAAAACAATAGCCACGCGTTTCATGCGTCCATTGTATGTAAACAGAGCTTGCTCTCCTGATCTGGCCGCCTATACACATACAAAAGTCTGGGCAAGCACAATACACGCGCCAAATTCAAATCACTCTTCGATTCGAAATCGTCACTCGCGGTTGGAATTGTCCACAATCTGTTACTTTTTTCTTTTATAAGAATAATAACGCGTTTTGAATTTGATTTCATTGACTTCGTTGAGATGTCTACGACGAAGAAGAAGACGAGTTCACTGTGGTCGCTTTCGCTGTCCGGTATCTTCGTTAACACAGTTTAATGAGGATAAATTTATCCTCATTTAGCTGTTAAATGAAGATAAATTTATCTTCATTTAACAGCTAAACGAAGATAAATTTATCTTCATTTAACAGCTAAACGAAGATAAATTTATCTTCATTTAACAGCTAAACGAAGATAAATTAATCTTCATTTAACAGCTAAATGAAGATAAATTTATCTTCATTTAACAGCTAAATGAAGATAAATTTATCTTCCTCTAGCTGTTAAATGAAGATAAATTTATCTTCATTTAGCTGTTAAATGAAGATAAATTTATCTTCGTTTAGCTGTTAAATGAAGATAAATTTATCTTCGTTTAGCTGTTAAATGAAGATAAATTTATCTTCATTTAGCTGTTAAATGAAGATAAATTTATCTTCGTTAACTCGAACTAGGCTGGCTCTGGGCACCGGAAAGCGAAAGCGACCACAATGCACTCGTCTTCTTCTTTAGAAGTCAGATTTGTGGGTGGTAGTGTGTGGAGATGTGACAGAAAAATCAAGGAATCAGTTTGATGACATTTTGAGGAAAAGTGAACAAAAATTCGTTCATTTTGAAAAGATATACTGTTTATACGTTACGTACTAAAAGGCTGTATTGTCTGACCGTTCATGAATATTCATGTTTTTGCTAAACTCGGCAAAATGTTTGCTTTTACTAAATGGAAAAATTACGGTGGGGGGTTGGATGAAATGGACATAATGAAATAGGCAGAAGTGATCTCTGATAATTCATGCGTTTTATGTTTCGTGTGCTCGACCTATAATCTTCAAATCGCTTGGTAAACTGAGTCCAAAGTTAGACTTGTTTCACATGTGTATTATAGGCAATGACGAGATTGCAACCTAGTTTGAAAAATTACGGTGGGTGAACTTTCAAAAGTCAATGAGACATGAGGGCTCAAATGAAAGAGCTAGTGATAACGTACGTCGGGGTGGATGTGCTTTTTGTTTAAACAAAAAATGAATTTTTAACGATTTTTTAAAAAAACGTCCATAGGCTAACATGTTAGGCTGCTGACGCTGACCATGCTCTGACGATAGAGGGCGTCGTGAAATGAGACTAAACGGAGCCATATGTATTTCTTCAATTTAGTCAGCATCATAGCTATATATTTTAATGCAGGCGCGGAGCTAGGATTTTATTTTAGGGAGGGGCGGTAGTGAGCAAGAGAATCACTTAAAAGCGCGCTCATTAGGGGGGTGTGGGTGATGGGCCCCCCGCGCGAAGCGCGGAAGCTTAGACGTTTCCTTAAATTATTGGGAAAAGAAGACGATTAATTGTACCGTTTTCGACTGGTAATCCTTGGCTGAATGAAGTTCCCCCCTCCCGCGCGAAGCGGGGAAGCTTTGACGTTTCATTAAATTATGAGAAAAAGCAGACGATTCGGTGTACCGTTCTGCACCAATTGAAAGAGGAGGATCTTAGCTTTACAAATATGTTTCATGTATTAATTGAAATTGCGATTAAGTTATGATAAAACATCGATAATTTTCAGATTCGTTTTTACTGGGACGCACTGTACATCGCCACACCCCGCCAAACGATACTAGAATTTAATTCGTCAGAGAAAAAGAAACAGCGCCATCTAATCATCACAGATGAATAACTCGAAAAAACAGTATTGCCAGGCGGAAATTATCTTTCTGATTGGACAGCCTTTGGTGGGGCACAAAAAAGTGTCCCTTTTTATCTTCAGATAAGTGCCCATTTTCTTTCTAATAAGTGTCCCTTCTCCCTTCTCATAAGTGTTCCTTTACCCCTTTGATACACCCTATATTAACTCACTTTTAATCATCAAAGCATAATACAGTAGGCCCGACATATCATTAATCGGTAACATAATTTTTTATATCAGGCTTCACGAAAGACTACTTCCATGTGGTCAATCCTTACACTACATTAGCCCAGAAATCAATCAGACATAGGAGTACAAATTTATGGTATTTTCTACCTAACAATATTCGAAATATAAAATCACCAAACTCCTATAATAGATTACTCAAATGTATTATCATTTCACAGATGTAAGATATTACTTACATATATATTAATCTATATATATAATTGTATATATCAGTTCTCATTATATCGAACATAAATTTTTACTAGACTTACTTCTGTTTTTCTGTTTTTCCTCTTTTTTCTTCCCTTGTTCTTTGTAAATAGTGTATAAAAGTTCACAACTCTTTAGGAATTTTATTTGTCATATTCCATAAATTTGAAAGGTCTTGTAACGGTTCAAGCTCTATTTGCTTATGTTTCTTCACATTAAAGTGTTCATTCTTTAAACTGTATAATAGTTGCAATTTGTCGTTGATAAAAAAAATTGTTATATTCTTTTTCATGTGAAGTATTCAAATGGATTGTAAAATTGAAAATGATTTGTTATATCATATTTGTTTTCATGTGATGTTAATCAACTCCAATGAATTGTGAAATTGTGAACATGCATAAATAAAATAAATAAATTTAGTATATCTATAATGACCCCTTACCTGACCTACTTTCTGTCAAATACTCTTTAGGCCTATAGTAGTTAGCCTATACTATAGAACATTTTGTCTTTCTATCTATCTATCTATCTATCAGGCTATAGCTCATCCAGACGTTGGACAAAGCCCTCCTCATAACATTTCCATTCTCTTCTGTCTCTAGCTGTCCTAGTCCAAGCGGCCGTTCCCATGTATGATGTTAGGTCATCTCTCCATCTTCTCTTCTGCCTTCCTCTTCTTCTCTTTCCCATCCTTGGTTGCCATTCTGTTAAACGATTTGTCCATCTAATGTCCTGAAGTCTTGCTACATGCCCAGCCCATCTCCTCTTTCATACTAATCCAAAAACCAACCAAATATTGGACAGCTTATACTGTACATACATTTCTAACATAATCCACTGAAACTCATAATAATTATATTGATAATATGACGAAGGAGACAACACTGAACAATGAGTTCGCATGATGTATGTATTAATTTGTTTATTCCTGTGCCTGAAATTTTCGATGTAAATAGGTAGAATTAAATTTCCAGGGTTTCCTTTCTTTTGTAAACATAAAACAGAAAATTGAATATAAATTATCAGAGAAGAAAGGTAAATTGAGCTCCCACTTTAGGAAATGGTCACTTTCTTTCTAGTAGAATTTTGGTCCCCTGGCATTTAATAAGTAGTATACTTCCCCATTGTCAATTATGTTATTCTATTGTTAATATTACTATTTTTTCAGTGGAGCCTCTCCTTGACGAGTCCAGTCTCGGTTTGTATCTGATTCAATTCAGGTTTTAATACTTTTAAATGTATTGGCTACAGTGAAATAAAGCCTTATGTACATCGGGTTTGAGCGAGCAAAGTTACACGGGACGACCATATTAATATTATATTAATTCCTTTATTTATTTATTTATTTGAACATCTTTATTCAGGATAAACATGATCAGCAAAGCTGTCTTCAATTGAAATACAATATTAAAAACATACTACAATGAGTGTATGTAACATAAGAATACATTTTCAAGGTTTGATAGAGAAAGTTCATGATACACATGTTTATAAATATTCATACACAGTAGTAAAAAGTACAAGATGTTTGGCTAATACAAATATGCTTCTTTAAATATATAAACAAAATAAAACAATTTAGATGAGGATCGATAGAATTAAAACAGTATCATAGCAAGAGAAAAAGAGAAAGGTAGACAGAGGGTAAAAACAAAGAGATGTATGGATGGTGAACCAAATAAGAGATATATTTATAGAGGGTACTAAAAGTACATAAGGACACCCATGTAATTATTTGGCAATTCTAATCAGTATGCTTAGATATGATATGATTATAAAACCAAGAGAAGTTAATCTCCTTATATGTACGGTTAAATGTGTTTAGGGATAGATTTTTTTAAATATTGGATGATAAATTTTTCATACTTTACCAATTGCATATTGAAAAGCTTTCTTAAAACACTCTACATTTGGCTTCGGTTGAACATCATTCAATGTGTTAAAATTTCTAACATTAAGACCATGCCTATCAAAAAACATTTCCAATTCATTGCACAATAGATCGGGGGCAAGACCGTAAATACATTTATATGCTAATGAGGCGAGGAAGTATAATCCCTCCTTTGCATAAACGTTTGCCATTTCAGTTCAGAAAAAAATGTCACATGTGCAATTAGAGTAATCAACACTTTGTGTAACTATTCGTGCTGCCCGTTTTTGGAGTTTAAGTTTTAATTCCCTGTTTTTAGAGGAACAGTTCCCCAAAACTGAACAAGCGTAATCGATTCAAGATTGTATAGTTGTCTGACATAAGGTGTTTAATAGATTGCTATTTACAGTTGAGCTAAGTCTTCTTAATGCATGTACTTCATACGAAAGTAATCGACATAAACGTTTAACGTGAATATCCCATGTAAGGTGACATTCTACATCAACTCCAAGATATCTCACATTATGTACTTGTTGTAAAATTTCCATCAAAAATAATTTGAATTCACCCTTTTGTTTTGAATTGCGCGTCGAAATAAGCATGACATTTGTTTTTAAAACATTTATTTTTAAACGATTTTCATAATACCAATTATTAATATCATCAATACTAGTTTGTGATCTTCGTTCTATTTAGGCCAAATTTGAACCAGAAATATATACTATGAAATCATCAGCAAAAATGTCTCAACTACCACCAGAAACCCTTGAACAGTATCATTAATAAAAATCAAGAACAAATCTGGCCCTAAAACCCAACCTTGCGGAATGGTCTTCCATGACATCGAACAACCTGTAATCTATTTGAAAGATAAGTTATACACCATTAAAGCTAATTTCCTTTAACACCATATTTTTAAAGTTTACATTTAAATATATCTAGAAAACAATCACCAACCTTTTCACGATTATTAAGGGCTTCGTACCAGTCATCAACAACACGATGGAGGCATGTGACCATTGACTGACGTTACAAAAAAGCAGATTGATTCATGAATAATGCATGTATGGAATCTAGCGCCTAACCAAGTAGGTCCATGGCCTAACTAAATCATACTCATGAGGTCTCATCTAAGTCCAGATTCAATATCTATTAAAACATTTCTTCGCAGCCGGACGGTTGATATAGATAACAACATTCAACTAACTTCATGTATATACAAATGTACAGGTACAATGACGAGTCAAGTAATTGAGATGTAAAATAGAAACATTTTGTCCTCAAATTTTAAATATGCTTCTGTGAATCCATGAAGCCAAATAATCCTGCTGAAATATGAATTATACAAGGTCCAGTCTAAAGAACATAATTAAGAGCCTACTGGTTGTAACAAATTAATATAGAAAAATTACATCATCAGGTTGGTTAATTCTTTGATGCTAATTTACATTTGAGAAATTTTCGAAGTAAAACAATCATAATTTGACTGATGTTAAAGCAAAATATGACGATATCACGTTAAAACACCTCCTGATATTTCGACTAAAATCACACTGGAAAATTTCCATGAAGTTTATTAAGTGAAATTGAAGTACCATTGATTATAGCATTGAACATATTACAGCAGTGAACCATTGTTCACGTTTTACAAGCTTTGCTTGTAATGGATCACTCTTTTTTTTTTTCCATTATACGTTTTACATTATGTTTCTTTTCATTAATTCTGCGAAGTATGCATTTTCATATCATGTTATACTATGTTTTCATTTTGTTGTATTATTACTATTATCATTTATATTGTACTGTGCTGAAAACAAATCTAATTTGAACGAAGAAAAGTATTCTTAGTATATGCAGATACATCATGATACTGAACTGAACTGATTATTTTCCCAGTTATTATTCACATCGGATTATACAATTGCAGAAATGAGCTATTCGCCTTAGAAACTTTCACCTCTTGCTCTCTTTGCTGTTTTATAATTGAATATTAATATATAAGACAGGTATGATAATTTGCAGCTACAAACTAGATTTTCGAAGCTGCAAATGTGGTACACGATTACTCCCTCCTTATTTTATTGATATTTCTTGTACATACATGTACTAGTTTTTATTCCCGTCAAACTCAATCTGTTAATAATTCTCAATTCCCAGAAATATTAAAGATCCTATGCAAATTCACTCTATTTATTGCCTGCAAAAAGCTGTAGAGTTCTTTAACAGATAACATTTAAAACTAAGTGTGGCTCCAATCCTTTCCAAATAATACATCATGTTCATGGCATAAAGTTGGCCATTTCGCCAATTGTTGTACTTTATATGTCGGTTGTTGTTGTTGTTGTCGAGACGAACGCCCTCTTTGGCAGGTGCTTATCCTTTTCAGCGTGAGAACAGCCAGGCTACAAAAGAATACAAATGAAATGATAACGTGTGAATGTAATACAGTTGGCATTACTGTGGAGAATTTATGCGTTGAAATACATGTACTTCAAATCATAATATTCTAGGAAGCGTTTCACATTAGTTTGTGGGGAAGGAGTTGTAAACAAATGTTAAAGTTTTTCTCGTCAAACTTCAATGTATTTATATGTGATGTTTTCATGTTAATGATATTATAATGTGACCTTCAAACTAATGCTTATCCCTCTAGCTTCATACATGAATATATAGAGAGAGGTCTATAAGATTATGTGCGTGTGTGGGAGCGTCCGTGTGCGTTTGTGTGCATGTGGGTGTATGTACTTGTGTGTATAGGGGGTTTGTGTGTGTGCGTGTGTGTGTGTGGGCTTGTGGGCTTGTTTGTGTGCGTGTGTGTATTTAGTTGGTAGTTCTTCCCATTTCCATGAAAATGCCTAAATATAGTGGATAATTAAGATAATGTAAGGCAATGCTGAGAAAAGCGTTTATTCTTTAAATTGCGATTCACGGTTTATTAAAAGGGGCATGTCTGTAAACGTGTAACAGCGACTGTCGGATCAAATACCTCAAATGTACAGAAATATTTCAAAGTATTAAAGGTATTATATCAGAATGTGCATTATACATAATCTACACAAACAAAACAAGATCTACCTCTTTATTATGGACCCATTTTACGAAGTGGAAAATAAAACTAAAGGCACTCTGGATGTAAAATCAATCAGAGGGAACAATATGTTGTCATGACAAAGACATTGTAAAACGACAGGAATAATCAGGGGGTACCCAGCGCGCGTCATTTTTTTCTGCGGCACAGATTGGGTTTTTTTTTTTAAAGAGGTCTTGATTTAACCCTAACCCTAACCCTAACCCTTAACTTTCCCATAGGCTCAACACGCACCTAACCCCAATCTGTGCGGCCGAAACAAATAACGCTACCCGGCGCACCCAGAGGACGTGCATCGCCCTCACAATAATGAGAATAAATAAAGTGATAGCCTAAATGATGATAGTACCTGTGCAAAAGTCGAGCGTCTTTCACTGGTCAACTCAATGTCTCTTCCAACTACACGACGTACTCGCAGTTTGAGTTTGGTTCGGATCTGAGTGAAAGTAAAAAAAAATAATTCCATCGTATAGGCTCAATATCCATGTAGTCATGTAGTTAGAAAATCAGATCCCTAAAGATGGTCGTAGTGCGCACACTTTTTTTATTTTTTTGTTTTGCTCCAGAAAAATCGCACCGGCCGATAATACGCTCAGTGGGGGGGGGGGGGGGGGGGGGGGGGGGGAGGGGTAGTGAGCACTAACTTTGTTTGGGGGGGGGGCTCGAAAATTTGGAAAATTTTACCCAACTTCGGCAGCTTCTTATAAAAAATGTATATCCTGTGTGATCTTGAACTACATTTTTTTGTAAAGAAGAACTAATACCCTAATTATATCATTTTCATAATTGTGCTGCCGAGGAAGACTGAACAGCAGGCTTTTCGAAAAGTATTGTCAAAATCCTCTTGTACCACGTTTGGGCTAAAGCAATAAATGTGGTTAAAAGTCGTTATGTGTGTATGTGTTATCTCACAATTGCTCCTTCATTTTACAATGACTATTAGGCAGTTGAAGACAAAAGTGTTAATATCAATTCAAACTCAGAGAAACGCTTACACGAGCAAAATTTATGATATTCTATTCATTATGATGATTACAATCTTGCCTTTATTCGCATCCCTTATTTTATGAAAGTCTGATGTCAATTTCTTTGATATTTATCATCATAAATGTTCTTTCTTGCATTTGGGTTTAGTAACCTTTAAATTTTCGATCGCTATTCAAAATATACACCAAATGCTCCTTACGCGTGTGAAATGACGCTTTGGACAATTGAGCAGAGAGAACTTAGATAATTATCATGAGACAAGAAGATAGTAGGCTGCTTATAATAATTAAAAGGTTATCCCGTCGATTGAAACAAGGTTCTGTAAAAGCCTAGTTGCATTGCAAAATTTTAAACAATGAAGCACTGAAGCACGGGGCACAATTTAACTTTTAAAATCATTTAAGACCAACTGTTTATTGATACGCCCTGTATTATATACCATTAGTATCGTTTGAATAATTTGTATTTGATTTTGTCAATAGATGCAGAAACATCCGCTAACAAATAAAAACAATTAGCTTACTTCGTCATTTGCTGCAACTTGAAACACGAGAAGAAGAAACCCCTAGGACAAAAAGAGTAAATAAAAATATTTTGTTTTATTTAGTTTAATACAATTTTTAAAAACACTCGCTCATTTTGCTCTCTCGAAAATCACTGTAATTTATGAAATGGTGGTCCACGAATGTCATTAATTTTGCAAATAATATCATATTGAAATCAAAATCATGAAATCTGCAAATTTAGGAAAGTTGCAATGGGAAGAGAACGTGCACGGCCGCCATACCCGTCCACGCAAATTAGGGAAACAAATGAATGTGTCACCATTGGTTCGGATGTATCAGGTCTAGATATACCACTGGACTACAGACGAAGTCCAACACAATGACATGTATTTTCTAATTGGTGGAATAAAATATAGGGGAAGAGAATTAAAAACTGTTACCTGAAGCGAGTTGAGAATGGCAAAGATGTACTGGAAACTGACGTGAAGATTCACAAAGATTCCAAAAAGCCACGTCAGACCAAGGGTGGGTGCCAAGATAGTGATGGCTCGCAGACTGGACCTACAGAGACGACAATCAGATAGGGCAAGATTCTAAAACAACATCAAGGCTCTCTTAAATTCAAAGCGTAACGTTTAGCTCATCTAACAAATACAAAGTATGCACATTTGGTTTGTCATGCAACTGGCGATATGTTATCGGATATCCCCGATTTTTCAGATCTTCCTGCATAGGAAGTTGAATTTACCCACATGACTTTAATATGAGATCTTTAAAATGAAAAGGAAAGAAATTTATTTCATTCGCTTATGCAGGGAATGTACAAAATATGCATTAGAGTTGCAATGGAGAGAAAACGTGCACTTCCATACCCTTATACGCAAATTAGGGAAATCAAATTCATGTATCACCATTAACTCGGATGTGATTCGGTAAATATACATATACATATATATACACACATGCATATGTCTTAGGGGCCACTTCTTCACAAAGGCCACCTGTCCATAGTGCCCATCTATTTTGTCTCCCTTGAGAAAGAAATATGTGTTATAGAACCTGTCTACAGTGGCCACTGTTTCGGTTTCCCTTAATTGGGTAGCCTTATAGGTAGGTTCGACTGCATATGCGTTGATATGTAGTTATATATCTCTATTCGTATCGAGATCTTGTGTATGAATCAAGAAGAAGATCACAAAAATCGAAATCTTGACCAATAAAGGGATACACTATGAAAGTTACGATCGCGTCATGTGCGTGCAAATGCGTGTGTGTGTGTTTGTGTGCGTGCGTGAATGTATGTCATATTCATTCATACCAAAGCTTATCCATCTCGGATTTATTCTTGAAAGCCTTCACTGATGAGAACGACCGCATTGCACAGAAGAACGCACTCATGCTGACCTGTTCCAAATCAAGAGATGAAAAGGAGCATAGTTATTATGTATTATATAAATTAATATATATGCACATGTATCTATCCTATAAAATGACAACAATAAACTAACTATTAAGATGTCTTTTAATTCTGCAACCAACTCAGATTAATTTTAATGCACATTTGCGACTGTTCAGTCACTTTCTAGTGGCAAAATACATGTGGCAAAATAAAGCATAAAAGTTACTGTTTTAATTTAAAACAAACCGGGAAATCAATATTAAACATTGGTCTTATTATGACGAGATAAGTGTTCAATTATTTCATAGTTTTAAGGTTAAGCAAAGGTTGAAAAGAGCAGAATTCTAAATTCCATTGTAATGCTTTCTGACTGTTAATTGCCATGCAAGATTTGTCAAGATTTAGGTTTATGCATTTCATTTTCTAATTTTGTTTGCGTTTTGTAAATGTAAACACAAACCACAAGAATGGCGATGACAGGACCGATAAATGCCCAGACGCCTCCCTCCTCTGTGGACAACCAGCAGCTGAAAAAAAAAGAAACAGAAAGAAGATGTTATTCTGGTCAGTGGCGTAGCTAAGAGGGGGCACGGGGTAATAAAATAAAATGGCGGAAAAGGACGACTAAAGGGAAATAATTGAAAGACGGAAGGTGGAGGGAACGTGAAATGATGGCCACATGACTAACTAGATCTCACCTCCATTCCCTAATTCATAGTCTAGCTGATTCGCATTTCATCCGTAAGATTGATTATTGATGCCCCCCCCCTCCCATAATTGAGGTGCCCCTCAATATCTGGACCCTTGAGACGCCATTGATTCTGGTAAAGTATTCCTCATTTCTATTTTGCTTTAAATAGTTACATGTAGATCCTTCACTGGGTTTTTTATATTGAATTATACAAATCCATTTCGCAAGCTCTTTCCTTATATGGGTAAAAAGCGCGCCAAAATTTGCTCCACAATTTAGGGTAAGGACCGCTTAAACAATGATAAAAACACTTAAAAACACCAGTTTAGCCAATATAAATGTAAAACAAGCCAAGCTTATTCACACAATGTTATATATCGTGAATGATTTTTGTTTCTCTGTTTCTTCATATATTACTCTTAGAGGGAATAATTTGTATCAGATCCAACTAGACTTTCATATACAGATGGGATATGACAAAACATTCTAATGTATGTAATTTAGTTTGTATGCTAGCAATGAAAAAAAAATGATTTAAAAAAGGACATTCTCACTAGGATCCACTTGTATACAATCCACTCTTAATAGCGGCTGTCAGTCCAACAATCACTGCAGGAAGTCCTAAAGACAAGAAGAAGAAAACAAATGGAAAACCAATTATTTGTTTGTATTTGTACTGGAATTTAAAGATCTGTTTAAGCCATAGTTACGAGCAAGAGAGAAAGGGTAGACGTAATTGTATTTCTGTTTGTATACGTAATTTTACATGTTCAAGCAACGGTTATACAGTCTTATCAAACACCTAGGATCGAACCCGATAACCTAACATTTGCTCCTGCAACAAATGATCTGTGTTTTATTTTGGCAAAGGTATATGGGGTTATAGCCTTAAAGTTTTATTCATTTTAAGTTAGGTTAAGGGTAAGGATGGGGGTTTAGGTAAGGTGGTAATAGTGTTGTGTCCACGGTTGAAGTTAAGAAGTGGGTTAGTGTAGGAAATTTATGCTGAGCAATTGCCGCAGGAGAAAATGGTGTGTAACCTCGACCAAGGAACTCTCAAAGGCCTTCACCAATACATCACAATGTCCCTACAAATGCTATAGGAGTAACGTGATAGTTTCCCTCCAAAGCTCACCCCATCCAAAGAGGGCATAGTGCCTCTTTTTCATTCGAACTTTGGAGAGCATCTGGTATCCTAGTTGCAGGAGAATGTAGATACCCTGACCTAGCATCCAACAGAAGACAGACAGGAACGCAAAATGGGTGAATCCAGCCACAAGACCGCACAGTACCTGATAAAGATTCAATGAGATATAATCATACCACTTTTTTACCTCCATGCTTATTTCTGATCTGACATGGAAAGGGCTCTGTTTCATAAAATCTATGATCAATAACAACTGTCACATTTCAATAACAAATTAATGAAATGCAATTATATTAATCCAGTAGCTCTTAAAGGTGTAGACCAGTTTTGGAAACGCCACCCCCCCCCCCCCCTCTTAAAAAAATGAAATGGAAGTTGATACGTGATGATACAAATTTTGCCTGGAAACCGCCTACTAATTGATATATTTGGTAAATAATTATATCTATCCGGACTGGGTGGATATCGTGTTGTCCCATACACATCTTGCTGTGTACAGTGCTTGTAACTTTCCCAAGACTAGGTCAAGTTTCTTATCATTTTGATGATTTTAGAACCTTGCAGTACATACTAATACTTATATGCTAGATGATCAATCTTTTCTGATCGATTCCACAACGTTTCTTTCACAATGCAATCGCATGACCAAAACTGGTTTATACCTTCAACAGTTTTCTAGTTATTTTGACTGACTTGTAGTTGATTTAAAATTAAAAAAAATCACAAAACAGGGCAAAGGTTTTACTTCCACCTGACAACAGTACCTGACATAATCTATTCCCTGGAATGCACTATGTGATGGTAATGGTTACCAGTGCTAAAGTGATAATGTGATTTTCTTTTTTTTGGTCAAACCATTTCAAACGCATGTTATGACAATTAACATTTAATGAGACAAATACATCCTACAAAACAGAATGATATATTATCATTCTTTAGAATTAACAAACTTGTTTGTTTTCAAGTAAAACGAAAATATCTAGAAGATATTTTGGGGTTAAAAACTATTCTGAGGTTGCATTTTGATCAGTGAAGAGATACAAATTACATTCCAACTGAACGTTCGACCATGAAATGACCATCATTTGTACTTTAGTCAGTACTATTAAATCTTAAATTGAAGAAAGTCATTGATCATGCGTTCTTGCATAATATACAGATCATTATCAGACTCAAATGTATACCTTGATATTTCTCGCATGCTCAACTCCAGAGATAAAGAGAATCTGAGCTACAAAGATGGCGATGCATTGGTTCTTGATCAAGAAAATTCGAATGCTATAAATCCTGAAAAAACAGAGTTAACGATAAGAAATTAAAGAATTGAAAAGAAAGTCTTAGTTTCTCGTTTTAAAAGAGTATCAAGAACAAATCAAGAGAATACCTGTATGTCAACTGCAGCTGCTTTAAGCATGTGGAATCTATCAAATCAGGCTGCACTTAATCCTTATTTTTACTAATCAATCAAATGAGAAAGGGTCCATTATTCCTAAGGTTCGTAATTCTACAAAACGATACTAGGTTCTATGTCTTTTTTAATGTATTAACGTTTGGAAATATGAACTCTATTTTCTCTTTGGAAATACGAACCTTCAGAACTATTTGAACCTTCGGATTAACGAATCTTTGGAATTGGGAAACTTCGGAAAAAAATATATGTAACCTGCATTTTCAAAAACGTTGTTTGTTTGTTTATTTCGTTTTGTTTTACCTGCCAGGCTAGGAAAGCATATGTATGCTTGTAAGTAAACGGCCAGGGGACCGACGGCTTTAAGTCCTCTTCAAGGGACTTGGCAATGAGGATTAACACCTTACCAAAGGGCACTAGCGCATCGACTTGGTTTCGAACCTCGGACCTCCCGGACACGAGGCCACTGCTCAACCACTGAGCCTTCGCGCCTCCCTTTTTTTATTCAGATTTTGTTTGAATCTCCTGGATTGTTTTAATTGGGTCCTATACATACCTGACAGAGAAAAGGATAATCAATGCAATGATAAGAGATACGAGTGAGACGGAGGTCCCTATGTATGTGATGACCGACAGGCGTTCGTTGTGCTCAGCTGAGTTCTGTTTAAATCAAAGCAAAAAGATACATACTTAACAAACTAAGTTGATGTTTTCAAAGAGAATTAAGAGGCGAAGACCTTCATACATTAAAAAAGGCTGAAAATACCCTCCATTGCAAGTCTTGCGATAGGGGTCACTTTTAAATCATTCGTGTACTAAATATCTAATTTTCATGTACAGCATTCAACATTGCTTGCGTTTGATTTTGGGTTTTCATGAATCTGAGTTACAGCCAAAACAAATTCTAACAAGTAAACAATGCTTTACAAACAAAACTAAGTGATCTAAAACTTGAAAACAGTGGATAATGTAATGGCATAATTCTGCACGAGCAGTCATAAACAGATCGATTGATTACTGGGATGAGTCTTTTCCGAAGCGATCTCTCTATCGAGCTTCCTAACATTTTTTGTAGAATTTGTGTTGGTTTTTATAAGTCGATTTTCGCTGTATAGCCTTTTACTTATCATGATTTTACCAGCATGTTCAGAGAGGTAGGGTATATATTATAAGGTATAGAGACGATGTGCAAAATAAAAGTAAGTTAATCACATTTTCGATCACAATTTCCCTTCATTTAAGTGTTTTTCCTGCTTTTCCTCAAACTAAGTTTCAATACTCATAAAGCTCAAGTTGTCCTATTAATCTATGTTTGAAATATTGCTCTTACTACGTCATCGGTTAACATTAGGATGGCAAAGTTGGTAAGGTGGTTACATGAGCAGATAATGAAGTCATCATCCTCGTCATCATCCTCGCCATCATCATTATAATCATTATCATAGTCTTCATCTTTCCTGGTACAGCCATCGGTTGACCATGTCAAACTGCCTCCACTAAAATCACAAAAGATTAAAACAGTGCTTGAAATGTTCGATTTGAAAGTTTCATAATATTTGTTATTATCATTGTTTGCTAAGCGTTTGATTTAGTTCGTCTTCTATTTTTCTTCTTCTTTTACTACAACTTCTTCTTTTTCTTCTACTACTCCTTCTTCTTCTTCCTTTTCTCCATCTTTTTCTTTTTATTATTATTATTATTATTATTATTATTATTCATTATTACTGTAATTATTATAGTATCATTATTATTATTGTCGTTGTTGTTATCATTACTATTGTCATAAATATTATCGGTATTTTATCATTATTATTATCATCATCATTATTATTATAATCATTACGAGTATTTATTATCATTACTTTGTTTAATGTTATCATTATATTAATCATCATTTCTTTCCATAAACTTCGGTTAGGAGTCGTTCTGACGGTGTACGTATTAAACTGAGGTATGATTACGAAAAAGGATTACTGAGAGACAGGCAGAGAGTATAAGCAGGGGCGTCGCCAAAGGGGGGGTGTGGGGGGTGCGACACCCCCCCACCTGTCAGGATATTGTCGGTAAAATTGCGCTGCCGTCGGGAAAAAGAGAAAAGGGGGAGGGAAAAAAAGAGAGGGAAAAAAAGAGAGGGAAAAAAAGAGAGGGAAAGGGAAAGAAAAGAAAAAAAGAAAAGGAAAAGAAAAGAAAGAAAGGAAAAGAAAGGAAAGAAAGGAAAAGAAAGGAAAGAAAAGAGAAGAAAGAAAGAGAAAAAAGAAAAAGAGGGAGGAGAGGAAAGAAAGGAAAAGAAAGAAAAGGAAAAAAGAAGAAAAAAGAGTGAAAGGGAAACAAAAGAAACGGGGGATGAAAGAGAGGAGAGAGAGGAGAGGTAAGAGTCTGAGAGAGGAGGAGTGGGAGTAAAAGAGAGAAGGGGGTTGTTGGGTGGAGTCGTCTCGTCGAGGGAGCAAGAAAGACACGGGTAAATATGTTGCTGTGTCGGGTCAGCTGTGTCGGTATTCTTGCTCGATCCTCGTGTACTATATCAATGCAGAAGTTTGAAGTCGGTGAGATGTATATTATCGGTCGGCCGACAAGTTTTTTTCCCTATGAACTGTGACTTCTTATCCGCTGTGACGACTTCGAGAGTGACTACAACTTCAATACTTGTATTTTCTCGAAGTTTCACTTTCCTATAATATCAGCTAAAGAAATCAGAGGTTTAAAATTTTCGGGGAAACTAAATTCAAACAAAGTTTAAGAGTCAACAACGGTACGACGAATCGTCTTCCTTTCTTTATATTGTGATGAAACGCCAAAAATTCCGCGCTTCGCGCGAGAGGGGGAAACTGAATTCAGACAAAATTAATAGGGCTTATTTGGAGTCGAAAGTGGTACAACGAATCGTGTTCTTTCTCTAATAATTTGAGGAAACGTCAAAGCTTTCGCGCTTCGCGCGAGAGGGGGAAACTGAATTCAGATGAATAGGGCTTTATAAGATTCGAAAACGGTACGAGAAATCGTCTTCCTTTCTCTATATTGTGATGAAACGCCAAAAATTCCGCGCTTTGCGCGGAAGGGGAAAACTACATTTAGACGAGTCGAGAACGGTACGACGAATCGTCTTCTTTCTCTAATAATTTAAGGAAACGTCAAAGCTTCCGCGCTTCGCGCGAGAGAGGGAAACTGAATTCAGACAAAATTAATAGGGCTTATTGAGAGTCGAAAACGGTACAACGAATCGTGTTCTTTCTCTAATAATTTAAGGAAACGTCAAAGCTTCCGCGCTTCGAGGGGGAAACTGAATTCAGATGAATAGGGCTTATTAAGAGTCGAAAACGGTACGAAGAATCGTCTTCTTTCTCTAATAATTTAATGAAACGTCAAAACTTCCGCGCTTCGCGCGGGAGGGGGAAGCTTCATTCAGATAAGGATTAAGAGTCGAGAACAGTACACCGAATCGTCTGCTTTTTCTCATGATTTAATGAAACGTCAAAGCTTCCGCGCTTTGCGCGGGAGGGGGGGGGGACTTCATTCAGCCAAGGATTACCAGTCGAAAACGGTACAATTAATCGTCTTCTTTTCCTAATAATTTAAGGAAACGTCTAAGCTTCCGCGCTTCGCGCGGGAGGCCCATCACCCACACCCCCTAATAAGCGCTTTTAAGTGATTCTCTTGCTCACTACCGCCCCTCCCTAAAATAAGATCCTAGCTCCGCGCCTGCATTAAAATATATAGCTATGATGCTGACTAAATTGAAGAAATAATTCGTATATTTATGTCGTCGAGGAAAATGACCATTTTGCGCATATGCAAGTACTATAGATAGTCTATAGGAAAAACAATTTAGCCTTCGGCCCCAGGTTTATATGGTTGAATTTGTAGATATTGGACATTTAATTTTGTCGGTAATTGGTGCCTAGTTTTGTCGGTAATCGTTGGCCTCTACACCCCCCCACTGAAAAAGGTCTAGCGACGCCCCTGAGTATAAGAGGGTGGAAGAGGAATGGCGGGAACATTTTTAAGCTACCTTTCTATCATGAATGCACATGTCGGTTGGTAGTCTTCATCAGGAGGCTAAGTATGGTAATTAGAAGAAGACAGTGAGAAAAACATGAAAGTTAGGTCTTTTGAACTGTTGCTAAAAGGTACATACATACATATATCAATGCAGATTAAACATCTTGGACACAACAATAACAAATAATAGATAACAAGATGTAGAGAGGTAGATATAATTGTAACCATTAAAAAGGGGGCACCACCCATCTTTTTCACTTTATTTGTGCACTATATTGTCAAAATATTAAAGTAATCTGGTTCACTTTTGATGTCATCACCTCCTATCCAATTGAATATAAAGGGGTGGAAATTCACTGAGCCAAAATGGGTTTATGCCTCTATTTACTTTCCAATCGCTCCCTCTTCGTATGACCAAGCAAAAGTGTTAACCCTTTATAGCATGAATTTAATTTGGTCAACAACTTATTACAGAAAAATACAAAACCACCATCGTGTTTTCCGACTATGAAGTGATGTTCAACAGAGTATTAGTCATTTGGAATCATTCCAAGATATTAATTGTCTGCGGCGCAGCCATGCACCTCAACCCCCCCCCCACCCACACACACCCAAACACACACACACACACCTATTTTGCCACTGCACTGTGCTGATCGGATATTACAGTCTTTGAGGATGAAACGCAGTGTGTCAAATGATTGATGTCAAAGTATTGTTATTATTCGTAAAGCCTATAAAATGAACCAATTTATTAGCAAATCACCAATTGAGCACTTTCATAGATACGGAATATGCCTCGCACGTCATATTGCGAGTACTCTTTCAAGGTTGACCTCAACCTATATACATAATTCAAATGTTAAATATTCATAAAGTAAAATATCAAATAGAAATTGATGTTAAGTCATTCTTTGAACCATTGCGTCGATACAAATTGTGGCTCACGGCTGTTGAAGGGTCAGTCTAATAAGCGATTTTAAAATTTCTTTTTATCTTATAGTAGGCCTATTAAACTTGACACAAACTTCAATCTAATTCATTAATTGAAAATTATAGGACGGCTTTTAGATCGATAATTACATTTTATTTCCTCCTATTAGCAAACCGATGTTGTATCAAAAGACACTTTGATATCCATCAGTTACCAGCCGGAAAAAAAATGAAATTGGATTTGAGTACTTCTGTTTGCCAGATATTAAATTGCGGCAGAAAGGGTGATTAGACAATGCATCCATTCATCCACAGAATTATTGTAGACATGTAAAAATTAATTAGGTTAAGTTAAAAGGATTGGAGCTGTTACAAGTGCAACTGATCAAAACGATTTTCAAAAGCATGAATAATATATATATGTAATATATCATAGAGCAATTTAATTGTTTTTCTTCGATTCTTTATACAGCAGGATATGCGATCTTTTTCAATGCACATATTTGACCATGCGAGTTAATTTTAATTTCTTGTTTGGTCTGTTGTCGGTCGGGTGTTAGTATCATTGGTATGACTGAGATAGAGCCCAAATTTCCCTCTCTCTTTTTTTTTCTCTCTCTCTCTCTCTCCCCCTCTCTCTCTCTCTCTCTCTCTCTATCTCACACACTTTTTATCCTCCTCCGCCTACACCTCTTCCTATTCCTCCCCTTCCTTCCCTTCCTCCTCCTCCACCACCCCCTCTCCTCCTCCTACCCCAACCCCTCTCTTCCCCCTTATAATTTGTGATAAAGGTTTGAATCATGGGAAGCTTGGTCATGGACATTTTATTCTACATTTCATGACCTATAAAGCACCAGCAAAAATGTTTATCAGAGCAAGCCCCATGACGTAGACAATCTTCTAACATAAGTGAATCGATTATTTTGGGAATAAAAGGATGGGGGAGTAAAAGGGTGAGGAGGGTATGGGGAAGAGAAAGCAAAATATTCCTACCACCTCCTAAACCGTACCCGGACACCTATCCCTACCCCCTGGACATCCACCCCCGGATAACAACCCCCAGTCAACTACCCCTACGGCAACCACCCGTTAGGACGACTACCCCTAGGACAACTACCGCCTAGGACAACTACCCCCTAGGACATCTATCCCCGGAAAACTACCCCCAGACAACTACCCCCAAGGATAGTTGTCCTAGAGGATGGTTGTGCGTGCGTTATGGTCGATGCAGCGTGATCCATTTTGACGCTTCTCATTGGCGCTTCATGCTTGAACCCATTTTATAATATACCATAACTTATTGTTATGTTCGAACATTTCAAAATGTGATGGACAAGGCTACTTAAATTGTCTAAGGCTGATTTTTCGAAAGTCTTGTGAAAACTCGTCAGTATTCAATTAAATGTCGTTCCCTAAGACATTATCACATAGTTTGATGTGCCTGTGTGTGGTGTGTGTGTGTGTGTGTCTAGCAATGAGGAAAGTAGCTAGTTACATGCTGGCACATCGGGACTACCCCTCTCATGAAACGTAACACGTATAATAAGGATTTATGAATATACACTGAATTAACGTACCTTCAGCAAAGGCAACTTCAACGTGATATTTTCTCTGAAGGGGGTTGAGGTTATTCCAGAGATCAAAATGACCAAAATATCTGAGTTCAGTTCTCCAAAGCTGCAACATCAAAATGAAAAATGGAAAAATAACCTCATTCACTATTGATTCAATTTTTTCAGTAAGAAACGAAACATATTATATAAAATATCCTTCAAACTAAGAACCTTATTACCGGCCAGGGTACTTACGATAGGCAAAATCGTGAGCACGGATGAAATCTTAAGAAATATATTGAGAAAATCTGAGAAATAAACCGCCAGAAAGTATAACGGAAAGTGATTAGCTAATAGTAATAAGCAATACTACATACATACTCAGAAGGGTTAGGAGCTCGTGGTAATGTCGAAAGTGCAGTTTAGTACATGTATATTAAAATGAAATTTACAGTGGAATTGGGTTTTTTCGAAGAGTTATTTCACCTCTTGTCTTTTGTTAATGTTAAGTAACATAACGCCATCGTGTTTTCTATTTACGATCATTATTATGAACTGTAATAGTGTTGGAAACTGAATCATGTTTCGCAGAACAAGTTAAAAGCAAACAATTTTGTTTAATGCAATGAACATGATGAAATAAAACAGTCGGCTGTCTGTTGAATTTTTTACCTCTTGTCTCGCTAAGCAGGGATATTTGTATTCACCACATGCGTTGAAGCTCAATATTGAAAGATAATATTGAATTAAAAGACAAAAGCTAATAATGATGATGAAATATTTGTTACATCCTAGCTGAGAACAGAACTGTTCCACATAACGCAAACACAGATATTTTTGGAAAGAAAATTGTATGTTACGATTCTGTCTCAAATTAGAGGTTCGAAAGTTGAAGCAAAAAGTAGTGCATTACCCCTCTTTTCCAGCAACAGATGCATTGGTAAAGTTGAAGACTTCTCCTGAGAGCACGGCAAATACACAAGAAATCGTGGTAGACGCATTTTCTGAAAAATCGAATGGTTTTATTTAAATATAGTGGTTAAATGCAGTTAAATTTAGTCAGACGAGTGCGAATTCCCTTGTAAAAGATTTTTTTTTTAATGGAACAAGAAGGTGACATTAGATCATAAAATCATATATTAGAATAATAACAATACAACAGTAAACAACAGTATGAATTCAACAAAAAATAATGAAATACCTGTACAGACGGTTTTAGGTTTTGTTTTAATAAAGAATCAACACTTTTACAATTCAGTCCTCTGCGCATGCACATAATTAACATTTTTAAAGACCCTTGATTTTAAATTTAGATTAAGCCTAAAATAATAAAAACACTATCTTTTTCCTGGCACCAACGTAGACATTAATTTATCAGCTTTCTACTCTTTCTCCAATCTACCAATCATCTATCAACATTTGTGCTAGATTTAGTTGGATTTCTTTCATCTTTTTCTTTCTCCAATGAACGGCCAATTATTGACCATTCTGAACTGCTATGCAGTTATCATTCTCCAAGATTGCGGTGAGATTTACAGACCCTTTAGATCCGGGCTAATGTATAACTCCCCAGTACAACCCATCATGTGGGGAGTGTTTTTAAAATGAAAAGCTGTGTGTGATACGAATGCACTACCTCTGTAGGATGCTGTTCAGTGATCTCAGAAATGAACGAAGTCATGTCATCATAAATAAATCAAGGGCCGGTTGCTCACGAACCGTCAGATTCATTGCGTTAATTATTACCTGCCCTAATCAAACCAGTGATTATTGACGCAGCACACACGTCAATGATTCATGATATTATGCTTAAACTGTTACATTTCGCATTAACTTTATCTTAAATACCATTATATCATGGTGCGTCAAAGGCCGCATCAGTCGTTGACCCATTCCTGCGTCAGCAATTGACGCCTTGTGTGTCTTACGGCAGACTAGTTATGATAGTGTTATTTCCCTTACCTGAGATGATAGAAGACAATGGGATGTCAACAGCAAGAGCTCGACGGCCAGCACCAAATTCTTTTTTTACCTGTTCTTCATCTCTGTCAAAAACTTGAGCATGAATTACTACCAAAGATATAAAGAAGAAAAAATATTAACTAACGAAAAACATTGACAAGGAAATGTCATGAAACAACACACTGTGTTTCACCGCAAACATGCATCCGTTAGAGAAATAAAAAGACGGATGAAGCTCAAAATCGTTTTCAAAATTTATTCTCAACTACATCATGCAATGATAATGGTAATTCAAAATAGAATCGCATCTTAACCAAACGAATAACATGTACATTGTTTAATAAAAGACCTACGATCTGGCCTAACTACAGTATGATTTGAAATCAGAAATACCAACTAGTCTGCTAACGTCATGAATTTCAGATCTCTCACGCTAGATCCAAGGCGACAAACATGATATTTAGTTTCCAGTCATGTTGTCAACAAAGTTATTCCAAAAATTGTTAAAAGATCTTTCGGCCTTATTTAAAAATATTGACGTTAATCCTCTTGGTTATTATTCTCTGGCATTGTATAACCATCAATGATAATTGATATTCAACTTACTAATGCCTTCTCGCTCAATTATGAAGGGGTGCGTGTCAATATTATAACGCCGAAGATCATCAAGACTCTCAGCGATCTGCTTGATCTTTTCCTGTTTTACCTCGTTTGTGACCACAGAAGACTCGTCATTCCCCTCTAGGACAGAATCCAACTTCGTATTTAGGGTTTTCTTTTGCTGCAAATAAATGAAAATTGAAACCATTCTTACAGTAGCGAAACCAGGTATTGATTAACTGGGGATGTAATCTGCCCAAGTTAAGGAGGGGTGGAATTATTTTGACAGCGCCTTGAGCTTCTATTACAAGTTGTTTTGTGGAGAGGGGGTCCCTGGGCCTTGGCGTTGGGATATATGCTGGGTACGCCATATATTATATTAAAATAGGAAACACAACAAAACTTCTCAAGACATACATTCGGCAATAAAAGATGACGCAGTCTTTGATGCACTAAATGTAACAAATGGCATCGGCCGAATAATGAAGAGAATGCAATCCTAGAACGCAATCCTACGTCAGTGGATCGACGCCTCGTTTGCAGACATTTATTGCTTTGTGCAGGCACTCATCTCACAGGTTTAGACCTTTAGGACAAACTATTTTTCAAGAGGTATGCATGGAACCCAAACACATATGTTAACTGGTCGATTGTACCCTTTGCACCCGAGGCGTCATTTGCCTGACGTAGCACTGCGTCAGCGACTGATGCGTTCTTTAACGCTCCACGTTAGGGTGTCAAGGTCCAAGTAGCGACTGGACAATGAACAATTCACACGGTCCGTTAAACTTATATGGATTAATTGCAAAGACAGATTTGATTAGCGCTGGTAATGACGCAATGAAAATGACGCCCCGCGTGCAAAAAGCGTTAGATCAAGTTTACACTTACCGAATCACCTTGTGGAGTAGATTGTGTATTCACAGCAGGGCTCATAGCCGACACCACGTCATGCACTTGAGTTGGAATTGGTGTTAGGTTTGGTGTCACTGTAGGTGTAGGGACTGGGCATTCAGTCTTATCTGAAATTGATATAGTCAACTGGATAGCATCACCGGATACGGAGTATTATATATTGTTTATTTGTACCCTTTTTCACTAGTAAAGAAAAAGCTACTGTCTACTTTCTCTGTCTCTCTCTTTTTATTTCTTTCTTCCTGCATATGATCTCTCTCTCGCTCCATTCCTTTAATTTAATTTGTACGTGAAAAAGCAGGATTACCAGCACATGAGGCCTAACAAGAAGATGTTGTATTGCCCTTTGCGACCGACCCAAAAATCTTGAAATCTGCGGTCGGCTTTTTAAATAAGATTTTTTTTTTAACCGTTTTTAGAAGAAGAAACAATATTAAAGCATTCAAAACTGAAAAATATCAGCCCAAAGAGGGAGAAGAAAAAAAAAGTTTAAAAAAAGAAAAGAATTTCCGACCGACCGACCCATGTTTTGGCACCTAAAGGGCAATACAAAATCTTGTTCTTTTTAGGCCTAATTATTTAGGCCTAACAATATATTCAGGGACCATGATATTCAAATAAAAAAAATCTGTTATTTTTGTGTTCTCCAATCATGAAAATATGTTGCATTCGTTTACTCGTTTCATTATCATCATAACTGTACTTACTTTGGAAGGTAACATTATTGCAGAGACTGTTGTTAGAACTAATGTATGAAACATTGTTTGCAGATTTCCGTTCCAGATATAGTGTGGTGCAGAATTCTAATGGGCTACCCGCATACATCGAAGGGCAACTTTGGAGCGAACACGAATGGTCAACACTTAGATCGATTTTATCCAGTGGCTGTTGGGCTGACGATCCAATGTTTGCCAGGCTGAAATTCATCTCTTGACGGCACAGGAACTTTTTCCAATCATGACGGTATTCCATTGAAAGATGGCAGTACCATTCATCAAGGCTGGTCAAATTCCAATTGAAGCGTGATGTTATGTTGATTGTGACGTTATTCACAGCGTTTTCAGATAAAATCAAGGTTGATGTGGATACATCTGTGCTTTTAAGAGGACCTAAAACATAGGAAAATGAAACATGAAAGATGATGAGAAAAAGAAAATACTTAATGTAAATGCTGGATCTAGCTGTAAAAAGAACCTACACTGTACGACTGTTTTGTTATAGGCGATGGATAGTCGTGCGACTACTGTAAGACGTCTCTACGATTTATAGCAGATTCGTAGCCCAATCGGGAGAATTTCTCGAAACACTACATTTTCGATAATTCATAAGATTGTACAGGACCCAAATAGGGACAAGATTTAATCATATTTAAATTTTCAACATAATTATACTTGGGTCGGTAAGTTTGCTTAAGACCCCAAATAGAAGTACACCAATGACTACAGAATACCAAAAGAAATAATAATCTCTGAATAAAGACCCCCTGAAACTCCCACATACTCGATACTAGATGTTGTCCTTGTTGTAGTTGTAGTAGTAGTAGTTGTTGTTGTTGTCTGAGGTGGTGCTCCAGGGGATGGGGCCAGGGGCACAGTGTCCCCCCCTGTTACACCCTCAAATGTAATAACTCCCACAAATGTAATAACGCCCACAAATGTAATAACACTTTACCCACAAATGTAACAACACCCACAAATGTAATAACACTTTACCCACAAATGTAATAATTTCACCCACAAATGTAATCATGACTTTACCCACAAATGTAATAAATTTTAAGTGATATTTTGAATCACCCACAAATGTAATAATGACTTTACCCACAAATGTAATAAATTTGAAGGGATATTTTGTCGAATTTAAAACTAAAACCCTGTAATAAAGCATGGGTATAGCGCGCAGTCTTTGCTCCAGACCCGGTTATTTCAAAAAAATTAAAAAATCTTCAAAACTAAGACCACACCATCTTCCAAACTAAGACCCGGTAATAAAGCATGGGTTTAGAGCGTAGTTTTTCTTCCAGACCCGGTTATTTCAAAACTTTTTAAAAATCTTCAAAACTAAGACCCCATCATCTTATTCCTGTGGAAGAACATATATAAGTATTGAGCGTAGTCTTTCCTCCAGACCCGGTTTTTCAAAAGTTAAAAAACAAACAAAAAACAAAACAAAACAAAACAAAACAACAAAAAAACCTTTTAAACTAAGACCCCTCTATCTTCCAAATTAAGACCCGGTAATAAAGCATGGGATTAGAACGTAGTCTTTACTTCAGACTCGGTTATTTAAAAAAAAAAATCTTCAAACTAAGACCTCACCATCTCATTCCTGTGGAATAACATGGGTATAGAGCGTAGTCTCTCTTCCAGACCCGGTTATTTCAAATGAAATAGAAATTTAAACAAATCTTCGAAACTAAGACCCACCATCTTATTCCTCTTTTTTTTCATTTAAAAATAAATTACATTATTACATATGTGGATACAACACGTCACAAATAAATGATTGGTCGGCGGTCACACGAACTGACGAATCAGTCAAAATGGTCCATATATATAACACACAGAGGAGGGACCGATTCGATGGTTCGTTGACCGTCGACGATTTCTTAATCATGTAAATATTCTATTGTAAACAAACAAAAGGGTATCAACTGGGTTAAAGAGCTTCCCTCTTATACAAAACTCCTAAACGAGGACCCGAAAAAGGTCCTTGGATGGAAATCTCCTTTCGAGATTTTCTTTAGTAGGAAACCAGAACAAAATTATATCTCCCGTCAAAAAACAAACTATCCATGGTTGGGAAAAGAATGTACAAGCTGTTCGAAGAAAGGCTTACAAGGCTTTGCAGCGTGTAAAAAAAAGAACGATTAGATCCCAGGAAAAAAAAACTTAATGTACCAAACATACCAGATCAGGTAAAGGTTGTTAATATTCTTTATCTCATTGTATAATTAAAATAATTATTTCCTTTTGATCAGTCATACTTCATTTCAACTCCGTCTACTCTTAAAGCATCTGAAAAGTATTACTGAAAAACTTTTGGAGTTGTACGTGTTAAGTAGTTTTATATGGACGAATACTAAGTTACAGAAAGCCAGGTACATTTAGTATTTCGGCATCTTGTTCTCTTGTTTTTCCTAGCTTAGAAGAATTGTCACGTGTTAGGTTGTTTGCGTTTTATATCAAGTTCAGTTGATGTTATCAGGTTCAATATTGCCCAAATTATAACCTTGTTTGCTTGTAAAAGACATGTGAGTTACTCCACCTTTTTATACGTAATAATTATTTTGGTTCTGTTACCGTCTGTATATTAATGAAACAACCTCTTCATTCGTTTGGAATAAAATACTTTCTATCTTACAAAATCTATGTATCCATCATTGCATTTAATACTATAAAACCATAACCTCTGCAATTTACTCACATTGATTGAGAGAGTATATAGATATTTTATCAGTCAAAGGGTTCTGCAATCGTTCATCCAAAACATGCAAATATGTTTCGCGCGATCTCGTTATACAGCTATTTATGATTTGTTATATGAAAGTATGCGTTGTTATTTGCTTGTTAACCGATTATCATCCCCCCAAAAAAGAAAAAACAGGGTCATAGTACATAATAAATATAAGGTATAATGTGTAAATCATCAGGGATAATTATGTTATAATAATTAATCTCAAGGAAGATATGCTGCCGGCGAAGAAGCAAATGGAGGAATAGAAAACATTATAAAAAAAAGCTGAAGATGGAAAACGACATTGCCAGATAGACAGAGAGACAGACAGGGAGAGGGAAAGAGAGAGAGAAAGAGAAAAAGGGGGGGGGGGAGGGGGCGGGAGAGATAGAAAGTTGGACGTAGTCCGTACTGTATTTATTTATATGATTTTTGTCTCTCCGATCAACGGTCAACGAACCATCGAATCGGTCCCTCCTCTGTGTGTTATATATATGGACCATTTTGACTGATTCGTCAGTTCGTGTGACCGCCGACCAATCATTTATTTGTGACGTGTTGTATCCACATATGTAATAATGTAATTTATTTTTAAATGAAAAAAAAGAGGAATAAGATGGTGGGTCTTAGTTTCGAAGATTTGTTTAAATTTCTATTTCATTTGAAATAACCGGGTCTGGAAGAGAGACTACGCTCTATACCCATGTTATTCCACAGGAATGAGATGGTGAGGTCTTAGTTTGAAGATTTTTTTTTTTAAATAACCGAGTCTGAAGTAAAGACTACGTTCTAATCCCATGCTTTATTACCGGGTCTTAATTTGGAAGATAGAGGGGTCTTAGTTTAAAAGGTTTTTTTGTTGTTTTGTTTTGTTTTGTTTTGTTTTTTGTTTGTTTTTTAACTTTTGAAAAAAACGGGTCTGGAGGAAAGACTACGCTCAATACTTATATATGTTCTTCCACAGGAATAAGATGATGGGGTCTTAGTTTTGAAGATTTTTAAAAAGTTTTGAAATAACCGGGTCTGGAAGAAAAACTACGCTCTAAACCCATGCTTTATTACCGGGTCTTAGTTTGGAAGATGGTGGGGTCTTAGTTTTGAAGACTTTTTGTTGTTGTTGAAATAACCGGGTCTGGAGCAAAGACTGCGCGCTATACCCAGCTTTATTACAGGGTTTTCGTTTTAAATTCGACAAAATATCCCTTCAAATTTATTACATTTGTGGGTAAAGTCATTATTACATTTGTGGGTGATTCAAAATATCACTTCAAATTTATTACATTTGTGGGTAAAGTCATTATTACATTTGTGGGTGATTAAAAATTATTACATTTGTGGGTAAAGTGGTTATTACATTTGTGGGTGAAATTATTACATTTGTGGGTAAAGTGTTATTACATTTGTGGGTGTTGTTACATTTGTGGGTAAAGTGTTATTACATTTGTGGGCGTTATTACATTTGTGGGAGTTATTACATTTGAGGGTGTAACACCCCCCCACTTATTGAAGTACCCTGAAAATGCCCCCTTTTACTTCCGATTAGTGCTCCTTTTTCTTTCGAATAGGTGCCATTCTACATTCTTATAAGTTCCCCTTACCACCTCTAATAAGTGCCCCCTTTACCTATAAAAATCGCCCCTATTGAAATCTGATAAATGCCTTTTTTCATCTCTGGTGAGTGCCCCTTTTGATGTACGAGAAGTGGCCCATTTTCACCTCTGATACTTGCCCTTTTGCTTTACTTTGACACGTGCTTCTTTTCTTTTCCAGTATTAAAGGATCCTTTTCCCTTCTAATAAATGCCCCCTTCCTTTGTGCCCCTGACTGAAAGCGATTGAGAGCAACTTTTTCTTTAATTCCCAAAATCTCGCTCATTACGCTCACTCGTATATATGGTCGATATAATCAAGTTTCTTATCAAGGTCTTTTCTGTGTTTCATGATTTGATTGTGCTTAAAACCCCATCAGGATTGTGTTTCCCTCTTTATAACATGTAATATGTTCGCACTTCGACCTCAGGGGTATCTCACTGAACGGCGAATGCTTACGAACGAAGCAAATTTTGGCAGTTGGCGACTATTAGCGACTGTTAGCGACAGTTTTTGCGAAGATTGGCAACTACTTTCCAATCCTTTGCCACTATTTGTGAATGTTTGGGACCTTTTACGTACCCTGGCGAAACCCTAAATTCGCTACATTCGCAAGCATTCGCCGCTCAGTGAAATACCCCATTAAGCAATTATTGGACCATGTAACGAAATATTCAAACAAATATAATGTAGGGGTATTTACCAATGTCTAAAAATTGTATATTTTCGCTTTAAGATTTCCCTTTGTAAATGCCTTTTTTTTTGCGGAAATTGCCCTTGTTTGTTGGTGCCCCCCTCCCTTTGGAAAACGCTTCACCGCCCCTAGTTGTTGTTGTTTGCATTACATATATTTTAATATGAGGAAACAAATACTATTTATTACGAAGTACCAAATGTCGTACTTACTCAGACATTTAATGTAACCACACTTCTGACCAGTCGATGTTGCATTATGGCTGACGGGAAGTCCAGTGGCAGCAATTTGTGCAAATGCCTCTACACAAAATCGCATGTCATTTCCGCATGTCGGACCGCCTTTCAAATCAATGTCCATGGTGTTGTTCTCGAAATATTCAAGATGGTTTAGTGCTAAATTTCCAGATTGCCTTGGGAATGTCCACTCTTGCTCTGCGTCCATGAGCCAATTGAGGATGAGCCTGGCTTTGAGTACGATTTTAACGTCCACGATGTCTGACGAGATATTTCGAAGAAATTTCACTTTCACATCAAAGGTAATGTTATTAGGTTCTCCTTCTCTAAGAGAGTCAGTTCTTAGATCAAGAGATTCTATATCAATTGAACCTGCAAGAAAAGAAGGTAAGAGAATAATAGTTTTAAACTTAACATTTGAATCATTCCGTTTACTTTGGGATTGATAGAGACCTACCGCAGTATAGAGTTTTTAGATGTTTAAACGATATCATCAATACATCAATCGTATTTTGAAATAAATCCAAAACTGAAAATAAAAATGTGAACTTACGTTTAAGCTTGGCATCTCCATAAACTTCAAACCTCATGGCCGGGTAGTTATGCCATTCGTCAATATAAATCCGAATGAAACGACATGAAGTGACCGGATGAATTGAGTTAAAGCGGGTGATATCTGAATTGGAATTTGCCCGGAATATCTGTAAGTAAGAAGAAGTGACTTATTTCATACAGTTGTTATATTGCATACATGCAGGCCTGCATACATAAGTTCAAATTCAGAGTTACATTTATTTTCTTCCATTTTTATTTCATATTAATAGAATATGTCTATTAAACCCATAACAATGAAGCCATCAATGATTTATGGAAGTAATAATGAGTAAACAAAAATATGCGTACATCATTTTGAAAATAATAATCTCATCAGTATGTACATAATCTCCCGATACATGGAAGTTACCTATTATGTACTCTATAATAGGAGCACAGTGGTTTATTAGTGAAGGCTCTTGACTCTCATACGAAAGGACCTGGGTTCAATCCTTGCTCAGTGATTACATCCTTGGACAAGGTATGTTGCCTGCGTTTGTTCCTCTTCACCCAAGTTTATTAAATGGGTACCTGACGATGATTGGCTAGTAATTATTGCAGGCTATCCTCGGTGAATAAGACTCAAATGTATAATCATTATACAGTGCGTCCCAGAAAAAACGAAACCGAGAATTATCGATGTTTTATCATAACTTAATCACATTTATAATTAATAAATGACACATATTTGGAAAGCTTAGATCCCCCTCTTTCATTTGATGTAACTCATAATGATGCATATTTCACGCATGAGTGATTAAAATCAATTTGAAGAGAGGAAACCGAAACGTCGTTTGGCGGGCGGTATCTGAATTTCAAAAAGAAAATCACATTTCTAGAAAGTTGAGGTTCTGCCCTTTCATATGACACCTCACTCACGAAAAATGAGCAAGGAATGACAAAGTTCTGTTTGTTTAAAGTAGCCAGGGGCGGTGATCCCGGGGGGACGGGGGGGGGGGACACGTCCCCCCCCCCCTCAATTTTTTTTTAGGGGGGGGATCGTCCCCCCTGAAATTTTAAAAGGTGCATAAAGAAAATGTATAGCGAATACTAACTAAAGACTGCAACACAATTTTAGGCTCTGGAGGGCCCAAGAATGCACAAGTAAATATTGTAGAAAATCTGTATTCCGTTGGTATCACCGTGATACCCACTAGCGTAATGATGGGGGGGGGGGGGGGGCATTTGCCTCCCCCAAATAAAACTCAAACTTGTTTTATTTCTAATTCGACACCCGTGATTTACAAATGTTGCTGAAATGACATGACTTTTCGTGATGTTTTCTCACTTTTGTGTAAATTATACGTTTTTTTTTGCGTTTGTTGGACAATGAAAAATCCCCAAATTTACAGTCAGGCAAAACATATGCTTATTAAGAAGCTTACATGTCAGTGCCCACGGAACAGAAGGTTAGGGGGATCGAGCCCCCTCCCCCACTTTTTTGAAAACGTATGTCAAAGTTAAATAGAAAGAAAGAAAGAATAGTGGCCTGCCAGTGTCACAAATATGCTCAAAATATGCTCATCCGACCTTAATTAAGGGCCTAAAACATCTGAGCTTGCGGAGGCTTTGTCCCCTGGACCCTTCCAGGGGCCATATGACGGGCCCCTGGATGCTCATCTGACCGTAGTTTAATGCCTAAACCCCTGAAATTGTTGGGGCCCCGCCCCCTGGATCCCACGCCAACTATTGTCCTTCCAGTGTCTCAAATAAGATATCAAAATATGTTCATCTGACTGTAATTAGCTGCCCCAAAACTCCAGCTTCCGGGGGCTCTTGACCCCATCAAGGGCACCAGGGTGGTTCCCTTGCATAATATAAGGACACTGCTATCAAAATATGTTCATCTGACTGTAATTAACTGCCCCAAAACCCCAGCTTCGGGGGGCTCTGGACCCCACCAAGGGCCCCAGGGTGGGCCCTGAATGCTCATCTGATCGTAATTTAATGCCTAAAGCCCCTGAGCTTCATGAGACTTTGCCCCCTGAACCCCACAAGTAATGACCTGCCAGTTTCACTAATAAGGTGTCAAAAATATGCTCATCTATACGTAATTAAATGCCTAAAACCCCTGAGCTTCCGGGTCTCCGACCTTGACCCCCCGCCGGGGCTTTGCCCCTAGAAGAGCTCACGCCAATTTACACTACACTCTACCTGATTGTAAATACTTTAGCCCCCCCCCCCCACTTTGAAAAAACGTTCCGCGGCACCTGCATGTAACGCGTAAGAGTGTTGGTGACGCAGATTTTTTTTTCTTCTGCCCCCCTTAAAAAAAAAAGAAGTTTTTACTCATTAGTGATACTAACGGAATACATATTTTTCCTCGCATTTCGTCCCCCCCGGTCATGAAAAGAAATCGCCGCCCCTGAAAGTAGCCCTTACATTTTCATAATTTTAGCAAACAAATTCGTTTTCACTGGCTGCCTGCCGTAGCAAAAAGCAGAATTGACAAAAGACTTAACTCCGTTTCGTTGATAATCAGCCATGCATGTAGTCTTTCGTCTACGGCTGATTGTCAACGAAACGGAGTTAAGTCTTTTGTTTTTTTCTTTTGTTTTTACGGCAGCAGCCAGTGAAAACGAATTCGTTTAATCAAATTATGGAAATGCAAGCACTACTTTAACCAAACAGAACTTTGTTATTCCTAGCTCATTTTTCCTGAATGAGGTGTCATATGAAAGGGCAGAAACTCAACTTTCTAGAAATGTGATTTTCTCTTTGAAATTCAGATACCGCCCGCCAAACGACTTTTCGGTTCCCTCTCTTCAAATTGATTTTAATCACTCATGCGTGAAATATGCATTATTATGAGTTGCATCAAATGAAAGAGGAGGATCTAAGCTTTCCAAATATGTGTCATTTATCAATTATAATTGTGATTAAGTTATGATAAAACATCGATAATTCTCGGTTTCGTTTTATCTGGGACGCACTGTATATCATAATATCGTGCATCAAAAATGGTTTTGTATTGGTTGAGCGCTGTTCACGTGACCAGAAATATTGCAACTATTTTAAGGTTGCTCTGAAAAAGTACTACTTGGGAGTACCGGGAGTTGTTTTAATAAACATTTTCTTCTTTTTCTTTTTAAGTAGATTTTTCATGCAGGATATAAAAAAAATATACCCTGCCTTCTCTTCGAGGTACTGGATAAAGATATGCGCCTCTGCATGTGACTCCAATAAGACTATTGGAGTCACCTCTTGGCTCTTGCCCTTAGTTTTAAACCAGAACCTCTCAAGACAGTATATATTTTTAAACTATCCCAGTAGTTAACCACCCAACATCTCACCCTCACCCCATCTTCCTCTTCCAAGAAAAATCCTTTCTAATCGACATTCATTCTAAACGTCCTTAGCAGAGTATGCTATGCATATTTTGATATCCTTTTCTATCCATGGAAACGCCACTGACATTCTTATAGGTAACTCACTTCCGAATCATTTTGTGCAGAAATATTGATGAACGTTACGTTGTTCAAACCACAGCCGACCGCATACGATGTAACCCAACCATAGTTGTAATCGCCATATCCCCCTTGCGTTCCTATGCCAATGATGTTGTTAGGATATGAGAGATCAACCTGCGAGAGAATAAAAATGCTGGTATTGGCATAGTCTTTAATTGAGAAACGCTTAGAAATGTTCGTATTCTGATCATTTAGAAAAATAATTTATGAAAATGGGTCTCTGTATGTTCTCATCATGGTTGAGAGAGAAAGCCAGATTAAATCCGAAAACAAATCGAAAGAATTTAAGTCTTCCAAGGCACACTCCAGTTAATTGTTCATTCAAGCATAAACGTTTGATATGATATGTCATTACATACAAAGGACGAGGCTTAATTGATCTTTAGTGAAGTGTCTTTTAGTGATCAGAATGTGAAAATTTCTCAAATCTTACGACACTCATCTTGGCTGTTACCAGCCCCAACACAAATTCCTAAGTATGGATTATGCACCCTTAATATATTTTGCTCACTTATCAGCATGTCCTTTGGGGTCACTTGATGGAAGAGATCCTAAGCTTTCCACAAATTATTAAAAAACATTAAGTTTGGGAGTCTTTTCCAATTTTTCACTTTATGAATGATGCACTGTAGAAGATACCGATGAAGATGAGGATGATGATGGTGGTGGTCAGTGGCGTACGCAGGATTTTTTCAAGGGGGGTGTTTCAGAAATTGAAAATCGCGCCGAAAATTTTGCAACGACTCAGCCAGCCGCTGAATAAGCGGAGGGGGGGGGGGGACACTTTTTTTTTGTTGCCTCATTGAGCACTCCATTTTTTTTTTTAAAGAATGAACAACATTTGAAGGGGGTTTAACCCCCCCCCCCTGCGTACGCGCCTAGTGGTGGTTGTGGTGGTAGTAGAGGTGGTGATAATGATGATGATGATTGAAAAATAGTTTTTGTTTATTTACTGCATTATTTCTTTACACATTTTTTATCTATTCATGTAATGAAAATTATAAATCAATTAATTATTTGTTTTATATTTCTATTAATTGATTTTATTTGTTTGTTTGTCTTTTTCTACTGACCTGAATCCACGAATGCTCATCTTCTTTGGGTCGCCATGAAAAGTTCTTGTTCAAACGTCCGTGTGCAGCCCTCGTGTATGTGTTGTACTCGCTGCTTGCTGTGATAGCAGAATCGGTTATCCTTCCAGCCTCCATACCAAGAGCAAAGATCTTCTTACATGTCATGCCTGTATAGGATGGCAGTGAAGCAATTAATGATTAAGCACAAACAAAGAAACATCTATCTATACAGTTTCATTGGGTAAATATTCAAATTCAAAGAAAACATGGTGCAATCCAAACCATTTTTACTCACAGACGAAAAACAGTGACAGCGGCATAGCAAGTTTAATTAGGCCAAATAGCAACAATGAATTTGTACTTTTTACCTCTTCTCTTTTAAAGCAAAACAAAAAAAGCCTTAAAAAAAAACCTGTGACATACATTTTGTTTTAATAGTGTGAAGTGATACAAATCATTTGTTTTTGTCATATATTTTATCAGTGAATAAAGGGGCTTGGCCAGCTTTAATTAGCATGGCAGCAATCTTGGAAAAAATATCTAAAATTGCGAAATAATAATAAGTAGGCCTACTGCCCTGCCTCCTCCTTTTTTTTTCAAGTCCCGACAAGAACGCGCAATTTTTGTTGTTTGGCCTAATACATTCTAACTTAAAAGAGCTCATGGCTCTAGCTCAGCAACAGTTCTCTTTAATACAAGTAAAGTACATTTTTATTGATAATTATACTATCAGAAACTCAAAAACAATTTTGCAACATTATATAAAACTAATAGCCTTTTGAAGATTACTAGAAGAAGTAGAAGAAAAAAAGGAGAAGAAATACACTGATGATGTCAGCTTTACATCTTAAAGTGCTTGTACAATATTTGATTTTTGTTGTTGTTTCTTCTTTCAACTAATCTTTTTTTCATAAACAGCTTGTCAGAATTGGTTACAAAGATGCAAGTGGACTTGTCTTCAGTAGTGGCTAAAGAGGAGCAGTCAGCAGAAGGAGCGTGCAACTCCAAAACAATGTGGATACCTCTCTCAAGTTCATCTCTAATCAGACACATGGCTCTGGAGGAGTCTGTGACCCTCCTGACTGTGGACTACTTGCATTATACATGTACTAAATTAATGGATTGAAGCACTACTGCACAAAACTCGACCAGTCATGCTTGAACAAATCGTAATAAACACTTGATGAAGCATTGATTTATGTAAATGGTATAAGCCTTAAGGTACGGTTAAGCTTCTAAATTTGTTAAGAAACCTCAAGATCCTCAAGCTGCACCCCCTTCCCTCTGCTCTTCTGTAAACCCTTCGAGCGAGGGATCAAAAATGAATTAAAATCCAAACTTAATTACTAATGAATTGATCTGTTAAATATTGTCATCATTTCAGGATAGTTCTTTGTGTGGAGATCAGTGAATGAATATTTCAATGTACAATGCAAGTGAGGTGTCTATCTTCATTGGACATGAAGGCTGGTTTTCAAGGAGAGAAGCAAGATAGATTGATGTGAACTTAATGACATAGGGAATGTTTCCCTGTATTGTCGGATTGAGGTTTGAATGGCATGGATGTTGAATAATGTGAAGTTAGTGAACAGAATGGCAGAATATACTGAATTTTTACACCAGGGAAATTAAAAAATTGCTTTATTTGAACACTTTTGTACACAGGTCTATGGAAAAACAAAGCAATAACAACATTTACCGCACCTCAAGGAGCTGCGGTAAATGTTACCGTTGATATGACTGTTAAACTACAATTCCTGGTAGTGGGATGACTTAATGCAGGGGCAAGTTGATCCACGAGACAGAGTAGGCCAGCCCTTGTGAACCTGTATTTCCGCCAGATTTCACTGTCGGACCTATCCAGAGGGTCTACTCTGTCTCGGAAGACTCATTCCCTCCGTAGTTGCCTACCGGCCTCTTCCTGCAGGACTAGCAGTATTGCTGCCATCTTCGATTGTAGCTTACCACTTGATAAAAATCCAGCGGAAAGTTACAATGAATTATCAAAGATCCGCTGGATTTTCCGCTTGATATCAAGCGGAACTTTCTTTATAATACGCATTATCAAACTTCCGCTTGATTTAAAAAGATCCGCTGGATTTGTCAAAGATCCGCTTGATTTGTCAAAGTTCCGCTTGATCATGAATCTTTATAATACGGGTTATCAAACTTCCGCTTGATTTAAAGAGATCCGCTGGATTTATCCAACTTACGCTTGATTTATTCAACTTCCTCTTGATTATAAATCTTTATAATACGGGGCCCAGGTCAGGATAATTAAGATGAAGGAAGAAAATAATCGTTGAGTTGATACAAAGTTTGCAAAAGGCGGAGAGGTAGGGCCCCATTCTGTAATAGTGATACGACTTGTTTACTCATCTAGCGGTTTTGTGAAGTGATGTTACCCCCCTGGATCACCTTCGAACCAAAAAAGCAGGACGTTGGATAGTCATCTTAAAATCTATACTAATACTTGTAATATACTGTTTTTGATAGAAATTGATGAGAAAAACTTGGGCAGATCCAAGTACCACATTAGCCCCACACCTCCAGCCTCCCCCCCCCCCCCCCCTCCCCGAAAAAAGTGCGCCAATATTCTATCCCCCAGCACAAACACAAACATACACACATACCCACACATACCCGTGCCGTACGACTCTGGGGTTGGCTGTTGTATTAAATGGCGTCAAAAAGAGGAAATAGTTGTGAGGCATCATAGGCATTTAATTGGTGGTTGGCGATGTGATTTGAGGCCTCTCTACGATTAATATGACTATTTTCTCATCCAAGTTTTTTTCTTTTTGAAGGGGGTCAACAGGGTCCGCGGCTCAAGTCCCACCGCGGCACTAATGTCCTTTGGCAAGACATTGATCTACATTTGCCACTCTCCACCCAGGTGTTAAATGGGTACCCGGTTGGATGCGAAAGCTAATGTGCTTACATTAGCAAGTGTGTGCTTGTAAAAAATGACGCCTGGCTGGAATGCTCCCCAGGGAGTGGAGAATGTGCATACATTGTGTGCGGCTAAGCCTGAATCCGATGACCGGGGTAATAATATATTTATATGTATATATATATATATATATATATATATATATATATATCTGTAAAGCGCTATGAGAGGGCCTTCGGTCCTGAAAAGCGCTATATAAGAACTAGCTGTTATTATTATTAAACCCTAGAAAAGTCTCTCCACAATTTTGGAAACCACTTGGTCGCTCAGCTCATAATTCCCCTTCCCTCTTTTTAGAAACCGTTTATAACCTTGATTTCACTGGGGATCATATATCATGCACTCACTTACTTCCTGACATATCAGAGTCTAAGGGTCCGACAGAACAATTCTCCCATCGCTTGTTAGGATCAGAAGTGAAGCACCAAGCAGCGGACCTGAGTCCGCCTGGGTTTCTGCAATAGTTGTGGTCCAATGTCTCAGCGGCTAAGTTCCCGTTGTACAAAAATGAGGGCCAGTTTTGCCAGCGTGTGCTCCATGTTTGACAGGTAAAGCCCGAGCTCGTCTGCGATAGGTATCCCCTGTAGTTGATTCCTGGGGGATCACTTTCGCAATCACATGTTGCTATTAAAGTAAATAAAAATACGAAGCTGTCACATGAAACTTTATATTTCTAATCCATCCTTATTATTTGTGATGCCTTTATATCACATGTAAATTTTTGTTTTAAAAAGGAAGTCCACCATGATATCAATTTGGTTATAATAGAATCAGAAAAACTAGATGAAAGGGGGTCAGTGAAAGTTTGAGCAAATTCCGACAAAAAATTAAAAAAAGTTATGAATTCCCGAAGTTGTGATCAATCAAACACAAATTGGTAACACTGTCTGTGACGTATGTTGCGATTTCCTCTCCAATTTGCTCGGTACAAACAATGTTAAACTTCAATTTTTTGGTTATTGATGACGGAATATATCCATACAGGAGTTGTATAGAAACAAATTTGCAATAAATATGTTTAGGATGTATGTATAACTTCGTACCTGTTGCGCACGAAGCATCATTTTGATTACATTATTTGTTTGTAAGATTCTTTTTGTTGCTAACATGACAAATTTACAACATGACAAGATTAGATATCATGACAGAACAGTCATAATCATATATGTGAACTTCAACGGACGTTTAGACATAACGAAATGAGGAAGGGTAATCCTCCCTGCCCTTCCTGTCTAGCCCCTCCCCCCCCCACATTATAATTATGCATAATTATTACCTGCGCTAATTGAGCTGGTAAATGCAAACAGCACATACAGCAGTTGTTCAAAGCAACCTTTGAAGTGTTCAGTTTGCTTCCACTTGATTTATGATTTCACTGTCACATGGCACGTCAAAGGCCATGCCCCTTTCTGACACAATCATAGTCAACAAAATGACGCCTCGTATTAAAAAGGGCCAACTTTTGTTATTTCTATTTGTCTCATCATGTCTTAGGAAGTGTAATAGTAATTCTAAATTTGTAATAAGTATTGTTAATTCTTACCACTTTGACTGGTGTTGGTCCCCTCAAGATTGGATACAGTCTGTAGATTATCATGGCGCGTACGAAAAAAAAAAAAAAATGTAAGTCTTTGGCAGCAGTTATTCCAGACGTAATAGATATTAATTTACCACACATGATAATAGTACATTAAAACATTAAGAACTCTTTTCGTATGTATATTATAACAAGTTGGTTCAAATCAAACATATTATATAGCGATGATGAATTCAAAATGATATAAAAGTATATCGAGAAAGAATAACATGGTTATGAAGAACAATATTATGTAAAGCAACAGAAGAAAAATAGTAAAAAAATAAATAAAGCTGAACATAAATTAGCTAACGATTAACAAATTACAAAGGGATGGGTGTATTTACAATAGGGAGAGAATCCATACAAATGCTGCCAGGTTTTCCTCTGTTCAATATGAATAATTAAAAAAAAATCATAATAGTATTCCAAAGGAATGAAGCATACCTCCTGTCTATATGACCTGGAATTGGAAAGGGCATTGTTTGTTGTTGTTGTTTTTTTTTTTGTTAGTATGAGCACTACACTTCTCAAACTACTGAATTGCAGTTCTAGACAGATATGATTACATTTCATACCTATCATGTCAGGGGAGGGGAAAAAACTAGGTCCTGAAATGTAGTCAAATACCAACCGCTCCTCCCCCGCCCCTCCCCCGCCCCACCCCCACACACACACGAACACATACACACATCGACAAACGAACCACACATCCTTCCAAATGGTTCTTTCATACTAATTTCATGGGCTTGAGCGACATGTTACTTATCCCTGCATGGTAAAAAGAGACAAAAAGACCTAAGGACGCCAATGCGGCGCCTGGTGGGGGGATATTTATCCTAATGAGTGAGTGAGTGAGTATACAGAAGCGTTAGCTCTACACAAATTTATCATCAACCATTTTAAACCCTAAACCAAATTAATATAATTTGTAAAACATGGCTTACTATATTGCAGTAAGATCCTTGCCATCCTGAGTGACAAACCCTAGCTCCTGTAGTATCATTGCAATCATAATGGCCTTCACAGTTGTCTCTCGCTAAACAATAAATGCTGCAGCCTGAAGATGTTTCGTAGTAATGTACATCGCAGTAAACCTTAACTGCAACGATCAATCTAACAAACAGAATAAAGAGAAGACAAATCTTTAGCTTTCCTATTTAAAAATGATGTTCTTTTGTAAATATCAGTTCTGAAGGAGCATGCTTTGTTCTATATCTAAAGAGAAATTTGAGTTCTGGTCATGCGATTGCATTGTGAAAGAAAAGGTATTGGTGTGTACACCAAGGTTCTGGAGTCATCAAAATCATAATAAATTTGGCCCAGTCTTGGTAAAGTAACAAACACTGTACACAGAAAGATGTATATAGGACTACACAAATTGTGTCGGGGCTACTACCTTAATTTCTTTATCTTTCTATGCTCATCACTCAGCCAGGCCCAGTATTCTTTTTCTACCAAAATTGTTTGGCAAATGGCATTTATTTGTAATCTTGAACATTAAGTGTAAGTTTCGTTTGATTCTGTGAGAATTCATTTTCTTCTTTTTTACCAGAACTCAGGTTTATCTTTAAACTAATTACAAATACCGTAAACACAATCATAAATCAAATCATGTATTATTTGGAGTTGGATATTCAATTATCCTTACAACCAACATATCCATTCTAAAAATGTAATTTTCATGATATTTTTACACAGATGCAAAGCTGATGTGTTACTTCTCGTTAGCCTTATTTGGATGTTTCTAGTACATTAAGTTTGATCATGGACAGATGAATGGCACTTCGTCTGTAGACTTTGCCATAGATTGTACAATGTACATGCTATGTTAATGTGATCTTCAAAATATACCATTATTATCATTAGGATTCTGATTCGCACCAATCTATATTAACGATCCATTAATATACGCCTGTTCTTCCTCAGATTCCGAGACCCCAATTACCTTGGCAGTTGAAAATTATAATATAATTAGAGAGTTCCGAATCCAATCTATTTTCCCCTTGTGTGCCTCGGAATAGAAGTTCTATAAAGATGTCGCAATACGAATGCCTAGTGCCACAAAACTAATAATCTCAAAGATGAATACAGTTGGTGTATTAATTTTGAAGATGGACACTACAAGTTGACAAGTTTACTCACAGCGGTGGTCCTGCATCCACGTTTACGGTGTCCTCTATTGCCAAAGCTGATGTTCGATTCGGACTACACCTGTAATTGTAGAGGTATCTCTTGTGTTGATTAGCTGCACCATTAGCCCAAACTCCAATCTTGAACCTAAATCCAGTCTATGGAAGATACAAAATGAACTTTAAAAAAAATAGCAATACCCGGGCAATTACCGTCACCTCACGGTTATAACGGCAACGAGATTGGCTGAATATGTAATTTGTTTTTCATGTCTGTATATTTTATGTGATGACGAAGTCTTTCTTACCATAATAAACTTCATCGCTTTTCTTTGCTCACTCCCTTCGCCTGCTTGTGGAATCTAGAAACTGAAAAGTTGGTATTCGGGCTAGCCCCTGTGGCGAAAATGGCCTGTGCAAACTGTATGGAAAAT
>JAVYIG010009699.1:0-75826 GCA_035222895.1 Strongylocentrotus droebachiensis | reverse complement strand
GGGCAAAAAATGATAATTAACGTATCAGGTGATAGCTAAACGAGCGTTAATTCAGAATAGAGGAATCCACACATCGATCTCATATCAAACTATGATGGTGAATAATAAATAATTCAAGGATAAATTTTGTTTGAGAAAAAAACCTGTAATAAGAACAAGACAACTGCTGGGAGCTAGAAGGATCTAAATTCAATTTTTCAAGGATTGTAAAATAATGTCCTATTTGCTCTCAATAGGCTCCTGTAGATCCATCCATTTTCAAGACATGAAACATTTTGTTTCGACTAGTCTAGGACCACCTTTTTGTAACTACAATTTTCTTTTCTTTTTCAATGGCGAGGGGGAGGGGGGGGGGGGGGTGGAAGCTGCCAAAGAGAAGTGCGTGTCACATCCAGGGTTAATTATTTAATTTCATGGCATGCAACTTTCCCATTTAAAAAATAAACCTATTTGCAAGATTTTTGTACATTCTCTGTATAGTATACAATGATAACATTTTCTGCCAACTCATGGAGTCACAAAAAAGTGCTTATTGTATGTACTTCGTGTGTAATCTGAATGTTACCAAAAGGGGGGGGGGGGGGGGTGCTGTTCATCCGTCATTTCCGCCACTAATCATAAAAGTGAGCCAAAACGGGTTCATTTTGTGTGTTTCCATGATTTTTTCCTCTCGATTTGAACCTGTCCTTATGAACTTTGTTGACATTTTCAGGGTTATATTCTAGGTTTTTGGAACAACAAATTTCATATGCCAGCTGAGAAAGAAGGCCAGCAAATTATCTGCCCCAGATCACAAGAAGAGAGAGAGAAAGAGAGAGAGAGAGAGAGAGAAACATACATGTATGTGACTGAGCATATTTTTTTATGAATTCATAAAAGTGCTCCGAAGGTCAATTAGTATTCTCTGAAGTCACTCTTTGACCACAATTTTGTGGAGCGCGCTCTCCCATAATAAACCCTTTGAATTCATACTACCGGTAGGTCTTGCTGGGAAACCCCTTTTTTTTTAGTCACAAGTCATATCCAAAATTGTAACTATGATAATAATAAAAAGAACTGTTCATGCTTCCTCTATCTCAAAGGAAATATCATGCATGACCAAAGATTTGGGTCAACATTGACATCAAATGTGGTATTTATCAAAAAGCAAAAGATAGTTGTACTTATTCTAGTTTAGAACTCAGGAAGTCGGCTTAATGATGATGAGGCATTGTTGAAAAATCCATCAAAGACTTATCATTTTCAAAATCATAAAAATAATTTTTTGAAGGGTAGCAATTTTCATTTTTTACCACAAATATAAAAAAGTGTGCATTGTGACTACTGGTATAAAAGAATTCTTCTTGTGCCTTTTGATGGCTCATATACTGTCCCAATTTGAGTTATCATCTGCTTATAATGTAGTCAAGGTTATCACTCAAGTTATAGATTGTTCCTATTGTTATATATTTTAATTTTTCGAGAGAGTTTGACTAAAACAATTAAACATCTTACGTGATATTTTTCTTACTTGGACTTTTTCATTTACTTCCTTAAACTTTCAAATTCTTAAAGGTATTTAGATTCTACTTCTAAAACAAACTGGTACTTGAAATTCAATGAAACAAGAAATTAAATACAATGGTTTAATTTAATGATCATTTTTGAATGAAAATTAGAAGCACCCCAAGTTCCAGTCACATTCAAGGATAACTTCCTTTGCAAGATGAGGGGGATCGTAGGAATTGATTATTGATCAATAAGAAAATCCTGTGGGACCCCAACCCCTGCCGCCTGCCCCGCCCACACCCCGCCCTTCCTTCCGGCGACACACATCCTTGAACCCCAGACCTGATGGTCTAAAGTAGGCCGGGTTCATCTGCAAACAATACAACAAGGTCACCACGGTTACGTCTCTATCTCGAGAACAAAAGTATAGACCCGGTTTCTCTGTCTCCAATCTCTCCCTTGTCTCCCATTTCATACTCCTGGATCGATCGATACATCATGAAACGATATCGTTCGCCCAAGGTTCGGTTATGTGTAATTTAGAAATCACTTGCAAGTGCGGTTCTTTTATAGAGAGACAGAGCAGTGGTGAGTGGGAGAAAGAGAGAGAGGTAGGAGAACTTATAACACTGTCTGCGATTGCTGTCTCTCCACGTCTCTCGTTTCGTAATCCAGTCGTTTCATTTTGAAACAGTGTCGTCTACCAAGGTCGGGTCGCATGTTATCTAGAAAGCACTTGCAAATAGAATTCTTTGAAATTCGGATAGAGAGAGAGAGCAAGAGGAAGGGGAAAAAAAGAGAGAGAGAGAGAAGAAAGATAAAGAAAAGAGAAGACATGGGGAGGAGAGAGGGAGAGGAAGACAAAATAGAAAGATGAATATATTTATGTAACTTACGATACAAAGTGGGCTTCATAAGATGACTATTGGAAATGTGTCACTCGTAATTGGACACACAATGATCTTTAGAATGTTACCCCCACAGCTAGCACACCGAATTGCCTTTCGCCAGTCATGATTTAACGACGCCACTTATTTCAGAAGATACAAGTTATTCAGATTTGTCTGTTCCTATTTCACTGAAGCATGGCATGACGAGAAGTAGGAACAAAAATAGTTCAATTTACATTAATCACAGACTGAGAGCAATTTCAAGAATGGAGAATTGTAGAAAATTGAGGATACTTGTGTAATATTCAGAGAAGGTCATCCGTGATATGTAACATAAAATATTATATAGTTTTTGAAGAGGTTACACAATTTTCAGGGATAAGCTTGATTAAAGAAAGCCAGTGTGATCAATCGTATTTGAACTGTTTCATGAGGAATAAAGTTGTGAGGGCCAGGTTATAAAAACAAACTTCTCTAGATGAAAAAAGTAATGAGAGAGGGAGGGGGAGAGAGAGAGGGGAGGGGGGGCAGAAAAAGAGAAAGACAGATGGGAGAGTCAGAGAGAGAAAGAAGGAAAAGGAGCAAAAGTCTAAGAATACTGGATAAATATTGATAAAAACATAAATATTGAAAATAGAGAGAAAAGTCAGATATTGGAACATCAATGTGTTAATAAGGAAGTTAAATTTTTTTTAAAGAAAAGATAAAAGTTAGATCTTCCGCAGGCAATTATGCCTTATAATGGGTGAAACTGCCTCAAGTAGGAAATTGAATGGAAAGATCACCTAATTTCCTGCGGCTTGTAAATTTGGGTATTTCAAGCAAAAGGATGAAAAGAGCAAATCAAGGACATTTGCTCAACGACTCCAATTCCGTGAAAGCAAGGGGATGGTACGTCAGCATTCGTCAGTACAGCCGGTGAATCCCGCATTTGGCAAAAATATTGATGCGCAAATATTGGAAAATTTGGGAATGATATTTTGAACAAGAGCCATCGAAGGTCGCTCACGTAGCATGGTAGACGTGGACAGAGAGTTTGTAGACTCGCTGCGATCCCCCAAAGCATTTTACAGAATGCAATCTCATCAGGGCATAAGGTTTAAAAATAGCCAATTTGGTGGATTTTGTCATCACATTGATATGACCCCCCCCCCCCCCTCCCATAAATAAAAGGTCACCTGAAAATGTGATAACCCCCTTATTTTTGCATGTAAGAGAATTTTGGAGTAAGATAGCAATTAACCTATGTAATAACCCTACTTTTTTGCTTCTCATTAAAAATCAGTAAAAGGGGGGTACGAGATGAAATTTTGATGTACTTTAGGTATTAAAGCCATATTATGTTCTGAAACAGATAGGTCACTTGTGCTTCCCTAATAAGAACCCAATGTGTCATGTTTTATATACACACAAGAAAATTGTGCCCTCTTTTTGTCCTTTTTTCCTTCATCAATAGTTTAATTAAATAATATCAATTTCTTCAACAGTCAGAGAGGAAGATATGAGGGGGGGGGGGGGCAATAAATAAAGAACTGGATTGAAAATGATCAAACTTCCTTTTCCTTGAACTTCACCAAGTTATCCGATGACGATCTAGAGCAGAGGAAAGAAGTCAAAAGCTTTTTATCCAAGTAAAGAGAGATTAGCAACCTCCTTGACCAGAGCATTGTACTCTGCATCGTCTTCCTCCAAGATGCTTCCTGGAGCGGAGGTTGCCCGCCCCAGATGCCAAAGATGGTCAAGAACAGAGTGGGAACCCTTCAATGTCCTCTTTTAAAGAGAAGGTCGAGGGTCATGGTAAAGGTGACAGATAATAACTTGTAAGCTTTCTCTTTCCTTTCTTATGTTAGTATAATATATGGAAGATTATCATGCCCTCAAATATTCAAAATACAACAGTAGCTAGCTGAAAAGTGGACCAAATTTTCATGCCACATGCATGTGTAGTCCCATATACATGTTTCTATGTGCAGTGCACGTGACTTCAAGCAAGATTCTAAGCTGAATTGATAGTCCTTTCCCAATTGCTTCTCCACAGTTCCTTTCTCAATTCAGTTATGACCAGAACTCAATTTGTTTTTAAAGGCTGGTTCTATATGAACGATGGATGTCGTAGATAAATATAAAAAAACTTTAGATCAGTATTTGAAATTGGCAAGGAAAGAAGGCACAGAAAAAAATATGAGATGGTTAGAATTTTCTTGTGATTGCTTGGCGGTCTTGCAATTAATTTGTAAAGAGGCACTTAAACCTGCCATTATGTTCCTGTACATCTTTCATAGCATCAAAGTTTGGAAAATTGTGAGAGAATTTTCAAGGATCGGAGTGGATATAACTTTACAAACATAGGATGCTAAAGAAAAATGAGAATTTCTATCTGAATATCATACGTTTGTGCGTATATTCGAAGGTCTTCTATTTCTTCCGGTGTCGTTGAAGGAGTAAAGATGGGGAAGAAGAAGAGTTGAGATGCTTTAGAGTCAGTTTGTTCTCATTTATTCAAGGGTAAGACCTGATTGGAAACTTAAAAATAGATGGATGCGACCCACGATACTTTGATCTACAAAATAGTGTTCTAAACCGTATTGTTTTGGTTACCTTGTACATATGGTTAACTGGCAGATAGCGTACGCCGACATTTAACATGTCATATCAAAACAAGCCTTGGAAATTGAAAGAACATGAGCATATCGCGAAACTAGCCTTCAAATATATCAAGCAATAACATTGCAGATGATGATGTAAAAATAGGGCCACGGAGAAGTGGGTTTCCTGCTTGAACTCGCATGCGGCTATTGATTTTGAAAATGTTCGACATTGACATTTTACTCTTCCCTATTGTGCGAGTACGAGGGAGAGGCAGCATGACATTAAACATGATACGGTATCTGGACGACCGCTTTTCTTTTATGATCGACATCTCGCGGTTAAAAATTGCAATTCTATTCTCGTTCGACCCTGCGCATAGATAGGCGTCTATTTTTTCTGTTTGTCATTCTGTTTTCGTAAGTAGGGGGAAATATATCGAAATGGAAGTTGTGTCTTTCCTCTTGCCTCGTATTCATGCCAAAAAGAATAACATTCACAGAAATCATTTAAAGGAAAGATCACATATTCAGATGCGTGTTATGCAAGGAAAGAGATAGAGAAAGAAAGCAGAGAGAGAGAGAGAGAGAGAGAGAGAGAGACTGAGTGAGTGGGAAGTGCTGCAGAGAAGCCCCCAACTCCACCCCACCCCCCCCCCAAAAAAAAAGCATACATAAATATGTACAATGTAGCCTCACATTGTCACTAATGGGGACTACTTGGTTCATTAGAAAACTTGAAATTTGTGGAATCTAGCATAAATAAGACAGAGAGAAAGACAGAGAGAGAGAGAGAGAGAGAGATTGTCAAAGTATATACAGAGAGAGGAAGAGAGAGATATATATATAACAAAATAATGAGTATGAAGATATGACCCTGTACTAAATCCAACATTTCTGATGACAATGAGCGATGAAAGGGCATACGAAAGGAAGGTTATTTACTATGGAGAATTTAGGTCGCCCAAGGTCTTACGCAGCGTGTTCAATGCCATGTACTTTTTTTTAGTTCACAAAAAGAAGCACTGATATACACAACCCCGCGAACAATGATTCAAGCCGTTCTCTGTCACTGCGCGATTAGTTACTTGCAGTAATTTGCAGGATATAGTGATTGGGCAGGAGAAGGAAGGCCAGAGATAGATATTAATGAAAGAGGGGGAGTGAGAGAGAAAGAGAGAGATGAAAAGAGAGAGATGAAAGGAGAGAAGAGAATGACAATCATTTGTAAAGTGCTAATTTATTAAAGTTTACAAGGAAAGTGAATAGGAGAAAGAAAGAGAGGGTGAGAGAAACGGGGGCAGAGGTGAAAGATGTGAAAAGAGAATGCCAATGCTTTGTAAAATGAAATTAGAAGTGAGAACAAATATTGAGTCATTAAGAGAAAATAGGGACAGAAATAAAGAGAAATACAATCAAATTCAGCATTGAATATCCTTGCAATTAAGAAAGTGGAGAAATCATATGAAGTGGACCGAAAGCAAGTAAGTTAAACTCTATAAAAATAAGTCCTACAAGCTAGTAATAATGATAATATGTCCAATTTAACATAGCACAGTTACTATATAATGATACACAAGTATCATATTTATGCCCTGGCTGTAGCTGAGCTGCATTAAGGCACTTTAGGTTTAAGAAATTTCTTCCTACCGGATACCCATTTACTTCACCTGGGTGGAGAGTGGCAAATATAGATTAATGTCTTACCAAAGGACATTAGTGCTGCAGTGGAACTCAAACTGCTAACCTCGTGATCCACATACCTTGTGTATTGTAAGCTGAATACATCAGCAAGATTTTTTTTTAATTTTTAAAGATGAAATTAAAAGACAATAGAACTGAATTTGCCACAACAGGGGATACACAATTAGGAAAAGCTAAATAGCTGAAGGTAGAAATGATAATCAAATAATGAGCTGGGCAGAGGACAACGACTTCAGAATAAAAACAAGCCTCAAGAAATGACGGAACATATTGATTTCACTTAAATGGAGAAGAAGATGGAAGAGTGAAAGGATGAGGGGAAAGAAGAAAAGGAAAGTTGACAGAAAAAATGGACGGTTGGAAGCCTCGGGAAATGAAACTGAAATACTCTAGGAGATAAAGAAAGATGAGTTGTTGGTGAGAGGATAGAGAAGCGGAAGAAGAGAATGGAAGGTGAAAAGAAAGATAGAACCACAATAATTTAAGATGTCTATATATTCAATTAAAATACTTTCAAGGTTATCTCCATTTGCACAATAGTCCTAACTTTCAAAGTAGAAAGAACAGTTTTTATTTTTCTCTCAGAGTTTTTTTTCTCCATCCGGCTATGAAATAAATCTACCCTCAAGGCCTGTATAAGTGTATGCCTATAGGATGCATATATATATTCTTCCTTATTTACGCCGGCTATGAATTAGCCTCTTTTGTATAATTCAATACCGCTCTATGTTTGCCTGCCTTGTGTGGCCTTCCAGCTAACGTCCTTGACGGGTCTAAAGTCGCGGAGTACACAGACGTGGGCTCCAATAATACATACATTTGTATTTTTGCCTGCTCAGAAATTTAATTTACCTATGGCCTTCGCACGGATGAATGTCTCCTTTTATTTAAAGAATAGAGGAAAAAAGATGAAAAGAAGAGGGGCTGATAAAACGCCGGAGAAGGGATCTGTTTAGAGGTTGTTGTGTTGCTGCCGAGATGGGGAAACGGCGGCGTCGGCTATTGGGCAGCGCATCTCACGTTTTATGATGGATGAATTTGATCTTGGTTAAATAGAGGACAATTGAGGAAAGTAGATTGATGCAAGAAAGAAGCATCAGGATTTGGCAGAAAATTGAAGAATGGTCTCACTAAGAGCTAGAAGGTGCTCATTTTTATTCTCTGATGCAGGGTTGAGACCCCTTTTGGTTTCATGCAGACAAATTTTTAATTTGAAGACCAGAAGGTGCTTTAACAGAAGTATTTGATCAAAGCCCTTCTTTCTCTCAGCAGACAAATTGTGGGTGTCATGATTAAAACAAAGCTTAGTTTTGCCTTAAATTTTTTCATTTTTTCCACTATTCTGATATTATATAGAATCAGCCTGCATGCAGGTTTCTAGACTCTTTAAAAAATTCCACTTCTACAACTTTCTCTCTAGTGCTATTTCAAATAAATGTAAAGAATGATAATAATGTTGACTTTCATTTTCAAGTTGTTATCACCAGTTTTCTATCTAATGTTTATCTTTATTATGATCGGCCTTCTATTTATATAATCAGTGTTAATTGGGACGTAATGGAATTTCAAATTCTTTTAATTCAGACAAACATCCCATTCAAATTCAATTTTACCTCCTATAAAATGCAGTTACAGAATATCTTCAAAAAACAAGTTCACTTTAGAATCAGACAATACAAATTTAAAGTGGATTGAATAAAGTTATTAAATGAAATGAAATACATTTTAAAAAATCTCCTTTTATAGGTATTTTGAAAGTATATGAGATGATATGTCAAGGAATGTTTTCTAAAGCACCTTGTATTAGAATGAGTTATGAGGTTTCGTAACATTCGCATTTTCACTCGTTGAGACAAACGTGATTCTCTGAAATTATGCAACCAAAATTAACCTCCCTCTTTTCCTGTACAAGGTTATTGCTTTAACCTCCTTTTTTAGATGATTATAAAACATTCTCATAATTGCTTGTGGTAGACAACACTTTATGAAACAAACACTATCCTATATGCCTTGAGTGAGACTCATTATGACGGTAACTGGGGATGTAAAACTTTGTTTTGCCTTGAGAAGGGGAATTACCCTCCCGGTGCCCTGTAGAGTCGACTGTTATTGCTTTTATTTGAAATCGATAACATGGTTGACACAGATGGCTGTTCGTCAATACCTATGATTGTTCTAGATTATTCTTGATGATTTTAAGGAAGCCCTACCTGCCCTGATTATTTCTGTTTTTATTCCTGAGAACCATCTGAGCAGAAATTAGCAAAAAAATTGTTTTGTTTTTCTGGAAATATAAAGTTCACAGCAAAGAACAAGATGGGTAGATAGTTGTTTCAATGAGAGCCCCCACTCCTCCCCCACCCCTCCCCCACCCCACCCCCACCCCCACCCCACCCCCACCCCACCCCCACCCCACCTCTGCCGTAAAGTATTTAAGGAGTGGAAAAACCACATAAATGCTCTGTCTGCCGCTCTGCTGAAAATTGCTTTGCGGTCTATTTCTCTATCTGATCAAATTTCTTTCCTCAACTGTAGATCCAACACTACGCCTAACCCTAACCCTAGACCTAACTTGAAACTCGATCATTGGCAACCCAAGCTCTGACGTTATATTTTTATTTCTGAAAGAAACCCCAAGTCAAATGTCTGCTCACCATTTTGGGGAAATTAATTTTCCTGATGCAGGCCGATTCCCATTCCAGCCGATCAAAGGAATAGAGGAAAAATAATTATTGTCAGAGAAAGATACAAATTTGAGAATTGAAATAATAATCTCTTTATTTACCAAAACCCTTTTAGCCCAGAAGAGTCTCCTTTTTCAGTCTTGAAGGATTGTAGAGCAATGTCATGATCTTTAAATATCGTTACCAACGTAAAAAGTAAAATGGATAATTGCAACAGCGTTTTCATAATGTAAAGTGCGAACCTTTCAAAATCTAACCATGACGAGGCCCAGTTATTGCTGAGGCATGTTCAAGGGCACTTGCCTTTTATCATAAAATGTCATCTGTAATTTAGGTAGTTGGCAATTTCATATTGCTTTTAATTTTTCTGGTTTTTTGTCTCCTTGCTCTATTTTCTCTCATTCCTAGGGTTAATTCATTAGCTGAACCGCAGTCTCTGATGAATTGAAAGTTTTGTTTTTCATCTCCGACTGTCATATAACGTCCCCTTTCCTTTTTATTAGATGCCTATTTCTCTCTGTGTCTCACTGTATTTCTCTCTCTCCCTCCCTTTCTCCCCCTCCCTCTCTCCCTCTCTCTCTCTCTGTCTCTGCTTCTCTGTATATGTGTCTCTCTGTATTTTTCTCTGTTCCCCTGGCTATTTGTCTATGTGTTTCTCTCTCTGTCTATCTGTTTATGTGAATGACATTGCCTTGAAAGAAAATATATTTGAGAAATTTGCCCACAATTATATAGTTTAATTCTCCTCCACCTCATCACTTCCTCTCATAATGTGGTTTTTATATTTCATCTGTACCTAGATACATTTATCTTTTCATCTTTTTTGTGTCTCTTTATGTGGTTTTGATTAATCGGTAAAAGGTGTGTTGCCAGTCGATGTGAACACTTAAGTAGAGAAACAAAAGTCATAGTTTGAGACTGACACAGCTAGTGCTCCTGTCCTTTGAGAAGTCATTAATCTAAATTTGTCGCTCCATACCCAGGAGAGGAAAATGCCATGATGCCAGAAACCACCCTAAATGATGCCATCATATCTGGCAGGAATTCAGGTTTTGGGTCATGCGACTCTCCTCGCTTCTCTGCGATTGCACGCAGCGTAGCGAAAAGCAAACACCAACGTTTCCAGAAGTGTAAACATAGAAGATTATTTAAAATGGGCTATTGTAACTGTAAGGAAAAGGTAATATGTATTTTCATCTGTTGAGATCCGACTAAAAAGGTGTTGGTTCCTATTTGTTTAAGGGGATTTATATACGCCCTTTTGGCTCTTGGCATAGTGCGATATCTGGGGTTGGATTGGATTGTATAAGCTCCCATATTGACCTTATAGCCAGCAAACTGTTGTTTTGGTAACTTTTCCTCCCCAACCTGTGATTAATGATATCTGCATGTTAATCACCTGTTATTGTTCTCTTAATTATTCCCATGTTCCTGATTTTTATGCCTTGTTTTGCCATCTGAGGCTTTCCATGTAGGTTAATTGGCCTTTCAAATGCTAAGGGTTCATATGATTTTGAGTTATTCCAGCTATTGTATTATGTCATTATTTTCTCTTTCTTTCTCTTTCTCTCTCTTTCTTTCTCTTTCTCTCTCTCTCTCTCTCTCTCGATCGATCGATCAATCAAAAGCTCTCCATTCCATTTTTCAAAAATTGATCATCTTGTCGCTTTTCAGAATATTTCACTTTGTGTCTATCTCTGTTTCTGTGTCTCTCTCTCTTTCTCTTTTCCCCCTATATATAACTGTCTCTATCTCTTCCTCCTTCACTCTATCTATTTCTTCCTTTAATTGTTTACATCTGCGTCTCAACTTCTCAACTATCTGTGTTTTCCTCTCTGTTTCCACATCTACATCTCTGTGTCTATTTATATTCTCTCTCTCTCTCTCTCTCTCTCTCTCTCTCTCTCTCTCTCTCTCTCGCTCTATCTCTCTCGCATTCTCTCTCTCTCTATATATATAAATATATATCTCTCTCTCTCTTTCTCTCTCTCTCGCTCTCTCTAAATATATATATATATAAATATATATCTCTCTCTCTCTTTCTCTCTCTCTCGCTCTCTCTAAATATATATATATATAAATATATATCTCTCTCTCTCTGTGTCTCTCCTTCCCGTCCTGTGCCAGCCATGCGTCCTTGAATGTTTTAATTACAGCTTCCTTTCCATGTATCAAGTATGCCTGCTATTAAAGCATTACAACATTTCTAAATATCATATCAGCGCCCACTCATGTTTTTTTCTTCCCAGAATGTTGAAGGTTGCCTCAAATATTTGCCATTCTTCTAATATGTGTCACTAAACTCAAAATTGAATTCTCACATTTGTTTCTGTTCCTGTCATGTTACTGTGTGAAAAAGAAGTATGTTAAAGTAATTAAGAATAAGTTCTATGATACCTCCATGAGGTATTTATTTGATCTGTGACTGTTTTGATGTTATGGTTCAGACACCGTCCTCAGATGCATTATGCCAAACTGAAATTAGTTGCCATTTAAAAAAATATGTGGAAATTTATGCTTCAAGCTAACCTAGAAATGATACTATAGCAATTATTTGGTTAACCCTATTGTTAAATGCATTGTGAAGCTTTAACAATAATGTACTCTAAAAAACCTAAAATTTTGTTGTGCATGACATCTTAGTAAATTTCGGAAGTTGTTCACAAAGTATCATGTCACCAAATGATGGAATAAGAACTCACATAACACTGAATTTGTGCAATTTGTAAAAAACTTTCTTCACACAATACTCGGTGTCATTTGCTATCATCATTCGTTGGATCAAAAGGTCGATATTTAGTCTGAATTTGTCTCCTTTGTCAGGGGAAACTTAGAACTCAATAATTTGATAAATGATTGTAGCTTTGGCTGCAGTGGCTTTTAAATACACAATAAATTAAATTAGGGTATTGTGCATCTGTGACACAGTGATTAATCAAATTCCACGTTACATTGACTCTATAAGTAGAGGTTAAAAGGCCAATGTTTCACGGCACAATAGTTTTTATTGAGCATCTCGGATCATGATCATGTCATAAATTCTATCCGTTTAGCCACAGATCTTCTAAAGTATGAAATAAATTATCAATTTCTTTTATTTCGCTCTCTCTCTATTTGTTCATCTCTCTCTCTCTTTCCCTCCCCCCCCCCCCTCTTTGAATCTCTAACAAACTTAAATTCAAGGTAATTTATACTTTTTATGTCATTTTCGTTTCAATATCAGCCATGTTTTAAAAAATGGTTATTTGTCCATGATAAGATTTTGTTATAAACAATTTAACCAGCCCCCCTTGTCCTCTCACTCTCTATCTCTCCCCCTTCCCTTCCGCCCTCTCTCGCTCTCTCTCTCTCTCTCTCAAGGCAATGGCCATGGCATTGACTTTGAATCCAACTAATTGTGTCCTTACAGGAAGTTTATTGGAGCATCCCAAATCAAGTTATTACTTTCAAGATTTCCTGACCTTTTCTCTCCCTCTCCCTCGCTCGCTCGTCCATCCGTCGCTTTAGTGGCCAAGGTCAAGAGTTGCGTTATTCTCGTACTTGTTCTTGACCGCACTCTACGCTCTTCCTGTCGTACGCCTATTGATGACCCAAATATATCGGTATTTTCATTTAATAGCGAGGAGAGGTTATGGAATGAATACAAAAGCGAATCTGACGACAGGGCCAAATGAAATGGATGCAATATATATTTATCAGCATAATTGTTATTAGGGTTTTCTGCCTGTATTAATGGTCAAATGAAATTGGATTTCTTGGATTATACCGGTAATGATTATTATGTGTAATTGTTATTAGTTTTTTTCCTGTATTGATAGCCGAATGGAATTAGAGTTCAATGATTAGGAAAGTATAATTATTAGGAGGGGTTGTACTATATAAAATAACCAAATGACTTTGTAATGGTACTAATAAAATTTAATTTAAGGGTTAATAATTAGTATTGGGCTGTTTTTAATCTTTCTAGGCTTTTAGGAAAGAGCTAGGATATGTATTTACTTACCGTGGAAGGAGAAGGGGCTCTATTTGAAATAGTAGCACTATTAGGAGTTTTTTTTCCCTCCATCACAGGCTAGTAGAGTGTAGTTGGTAGCTGTGCTTAATATGAATTGATATAATCTTTATTATTATAAGCAAGCTAGGTGCATCTTAATTGCCATGCACTTCAATGTGGATGTGTTATGTGAATGACGCTATTTGTCAAAGATGCTATTATTATTTTTTCCTCTGTCCTTTTTACCAATTAGGTCTTTTATGACAATCATCCTCATTCAATCTGGGATTCATTTGTATAGCTAGTACTAGTATTACCCTGGCTGTTTATTGTTAAGGTGACTGACTGGAAATGCTTGAAAGGGAAGAACCCTGTGGAATTAAAAACAAATTATTGTATGTTGGAAGGATTCCAATTTTGTTTTCTAAGCTGCTCTAGTTAATTTCACTACATTTGTATTCTTTGTATGGAGTGTTCCTAGTTTTGAAGTATATGAAATTCTTTTTTTTCCTTCTCATTCTGTCTCTCTCCCCATCTCCCTAAATCTTTATATCTCAAACCCTCCCTGTTTCTGTCTGTCTGTCTTTCTGTGTCTCTATCTCCCTCTCTCTGCCTGTCTCTATCTCTCTCTCTCTCTCTCTCTGTCACTCCTCTCTCCTCCTTTCTCCTCCCTTTCTCCTCCTCTCTCCCCTCTTCCCTCTCTCTCTTTCACAGTATATATCCACCCCTCTCTACATACATCCCTCCTAGATCATTTTTCTCTCTCATCTCTTTGTTCTTCTCCATCTCCCTCCTCATCCATAACCATTTGTTTAGTCTCATACATTCCCTTCAAAACTTTCTTCCCCTTCAAGAAAACTTTCCACCAATCATGATGACCCACCTGCCTGTCTAGACCTCACCACCTGGGGGCAGTATAATCTCACTAGTCTAGTCTGTCTGTCTCACTGTGTATCCAAATGTCACAAAGATAGTCTCGAGATACATGCCCCTTGACATGGCTTAACTCGATCGATGTAGCACTTTGGTCAACCTTAAAGCCTTGTTTAGACAAATAGTGGATAAACCACCAGAATAGGCAGCCGCAGGAAAATTGAAAACATTCAAAGCGTACCGATCACCTTCAAAAGTAATATGTGTAAATCTACCTTTAACAAATAATTTACTTTTTAAATTCTTTAGTAGCTTTGGTTTTCATAGTTTGTTTTGCCTGACTGTTAAGAAAGCCTGTGAGTTCTACTATTATTGTAAGCAACCAAAGGACCGACAGCTTTAAGTCCTCTCTGAGGAACTTGGTAATGAGGATTGATGCCTTACCAAAGGACACGAGTGCATTGACTTGGTTTTGAACCCGGGAGTTACAAGACCCTTGCTCTACCACTGAGCCATTGTGTCTCTTCAAAAGCACATGCATATTCAAGAGATGAAAAGGATCAAACATATTTGATATTTTTTCCTCTTACAATTTCTTGTCATGGTCTTTCAGGTTCATGTTTATACGTAGCATGCTTTATAGGCTTGCTGTAATGTACGAGACCATGACAAGACCATGACATCAGCAGTTTAGAAGGGCTTAATCAAATTTATGATTAAAATGCGTCCTTCAGTTAATGTTTCTAGCACTTACAAGAGATCCTTAGATTGAACAGTCAGTGATAGTAAAGTAGGCAATAACTAGTCCCCTTTCCAAGTTTAGTGTAAGATCCTTTACGCGATCCAATTTCTTTCAATTTCCTCCAGTTGTTTTCTCTGTCTCTCCTCTTGTAACATCTTTCTTTTAACCTTCTCAGAAATATGTGCAATAATTTTCATCCTCCTCCTCCTCCTCCTCCTCCTTATCATCATCATCATCATCATCATCATCATCATCATCATTACTTTTTGAAATGGAAACTGCCTTACTTGGGGAAAGGAAATTAAAAGCGAAAAGAGAGAATTGAATCTCTATATGAAAATATTTGTGTAGGTGGCAGCACTAATAAGACATTTCCTTTTATAACTGTCTCCTCATTCTCATAAATACTCACTTTTTCCCTATATTTTGTCTAGATTACCTTTATGATATACATTATATTGTATGATTAATTGATTATCTTTGTAATGTATGTTATTTTGTCTTTATTTGTATGCGATATTGTATGTTATTTTATCTAAATGTTTTTTTATGATGAATGAAATTAATTTGACTATCTATCTATCTTTGTGAAATGCCAATGCACACACTGTACATGTATGCCTAATATTTGACTAATTTGTGTTTTCTCTCTCTCTCTCTCTCTCTCTCTCTCTCTCTCTTTCTTCCAAACTCATTCTGCTGTTTACGTCCTACTCTACGTTCTACGCTTCCTGCTGAATGCATGCCAACTTTCCATCTACCACCAGGTGAGTGATTTAAAATGCGTTTACACATGATGATAGTCCCCTCAAAAGGGAGATAAACCAAGTCTAGTTTGCAAGTAATTGGTCCTAATTTCAATCCCAAAATCGTTATTAAATGGAAGCATAACTACTTTATAAATGGTGTATATTTAATCTTCATACGACCACAAACAAAAGTGGTGTTTTATTCTGGTATTGATTTTGTACGATCGGATCGTCATTAGATATTACGAAATTTTGTTCAGCGATATGGAAAGGGGGGGGGGTGGCAGCAGTTATTTATTGCCCTTCAAACCTAGTCTGAATATACAGACTTTGTTTTTGACACTATAACAAATATGATGATGGCTTCACCGAGTATTGATCAGTTTGGCTAGTTTTGTCCAGAGCTGTTACTGACTAAAATTAAAATGCAGACTGCTTCTATGATTTTGGACTTATGAGTTCAAATCACTGTGTGCCTTTACCTAAGCCTTAGCAAACCTTCATTGGTAATAGTCAAATCGGAAGAATTAAAGCAAATGCATACCGGTATAGAATGGTGAAGTGTGACGTCATCAAAAATCTATTTTTAGAATTTCTCAATTTTTTCTTCATATTCCGAAAGAACACCAAAAATAATGTCTAAATGTCGAAAAACAATTTAATATGTTAAGTATTGGCTGAGTTATGACCATCTGAATGAATATATGTCCTATGGGAACTCAGTGTATTATGCTCTGGCTCCTAACGGTTAGGAGCCAGAGCATATAACACTGAGTTCCTATGGGGAGTATATTTATTCAGATGGTCATAACTCAGCCAATACTTAACATATTCAATTGGTTTTCGACATTTTGACATTATTTTTGGTGTTCTTTCGGAATATGAAGAAAAAATTGAGAAATTCTAAAAATAGATTTTTATGACGTCACAGCTTCTGTACTCTATATAGTATGATGTAAGTTGTAGTCTATAGTCTAAATGGTTCGGACCCAACATTACTTGTCGTGAGCAGAAAAGTTGATAATTACACAAACTTACTATAGAGACTCTCGACTGTAGACTTTCATCCAGACCCGTATAAGTACCAACCATTGTCTTTTTCTGGGAGTATGGTAGCATTAATCATCCAAGGCCTGGGCACGGAGACTAGCCCGGAGACCTTCCAGTGCTCCGAGACAAGCTGTCTGTTATTGTGTCCTTTCCAGAGACCGAACAAGGTTAACGGTCTTTATCTCCTAACCAGCACCCAAGGCCACTGCTCTAATTACTCTCTTTACTTGGCCTAGCCCACTCGTTTCGCTGGCATTAGGCTCCTTTTTAAATAGCGACGACCAACAACGAAGGGAAATTTGTTTTTGCAATATTCGGTGTCCTCCACGAAATCTCCACTGCGGGCAAACGCTTTGGCGCTTGATCGCCTTTATTTCAACTCTATGCGTCAATCAAATGTAAGAAGCTTGTGTTTGAGTTTGAGTTTATTGGATTCACATTTCACATGCAGATACAATACAGATAACAAAATATACATAAAAGACATTGTTTCATTATTATTTGTTTAAATGATTATAGTAATTGACAAATTAATCAGACTACAAAGTTACATATCATCAGATTTGCTTGATAACTACCATCATACATTTATCCTTTAGAAAGCTGCGGACATGGAGATCTGAATGTGAACAAAATGAGGGTTAATTTGATATCACCCCCCCCCCCCCCCTCCAGGTATCCATTTAATACCTGGGTCGAGAGAAGCAATATAGATAAAGTGCCCCTGTAAACCCACGACTGGATTCTCTTATTCCCATAGGCTTAATACAAGAACAAACTAATCTCTGTAGTCAGCGGGTTGATATAATAACAAGGTGAACTCAACAGAGAAAATGACATGATCACTGCTGCATTGTCAGGGGATACCTTGGGCAAGAACACAAAGGGCAATAGAGAGATAGAAGGCTGAGCAAATGTGAAACTGCTGTGAGGCTAAACTTGAGTTCTTGTAAGCCAAATAGGATTTTTAAATTTTTTTGTAATGATTCTGAATTATTCATTTGTTTATTTTGTACTTTTGTTTTATTAAATCAAAACTAATATCAAAATATTTACAGGTCATCAATAATGATTGGTATGAATTATTCGTCATTCTGTCAAGCAGAGCATGCGAGTCTGGGGTAGAATCTGTGCAATTTTATTTTCTATCTTTACGAGAATTCAAGGCTATATATCTTTCTTTTCGCACCAATGTCCTCTGATGTAACCTCTTGTGTATTCCCGGCATTCTCTTGTAGCACACCTTCGATCCTTATCACCTGTGAAAACTAACATTGACAGAAGAGATTTATCACCTGATTCATGTAATATTGATCATTGTGCTAAGCCCTAGAAATACATTCTCAGATCTGAAAGGCATGCACTATCTCTCTATTTATAACAAAACTAAGGACAAACTCTGTGTTTCTTTATTTTTGTTAATACTCAAAATAAGATTTTTTCCTGTTTAGCTTGTTTGTTTGTTTGTTGTTGTTGATATTCTTGTTATTGTTCTTTGGGGAAAGGGTGTTTCATGCATTGTTCCTGCCCATATATACTATAGCCATGATTATTAAATGATTAATGAGGTGTTTTTCTGATTTATTCAAAGGATGCATAAGACATTTGTAAGACTTGCAGGTTTTAAGTTTGTCAGATGATCAAATTGGCAAAGCAACCTTGAATCCATAGAAACAAGAGTGTCCTGGTCAAGAAGATTACAAGAATTTGTATAGATGGGATTATTAGAGATTATACCATTATTAGCCATACTCCTGTCCCCAATGGGGCACTTTTCAACCCCCCCCCCCCCCCCAGGGGAAAAGGAGGAAGAATAGGGCTGGTGACCCTTTTTTCCTTTTTTGTTGCCCCTCCCCCTCCCTGAATTCTAGATCCGCCACGGGTACCTTATACTGTAATTTAAAGTTATCTTGAGTTTTGGTAATGATAGAGAGTAAAAAAATTCATAGGATCTAATCATGGACCTAATAATCAAAGTAACACTGAATGTACGATATCATATATGCCTAGAAGTGAAACATTCAAAACAAATTCTATTATGAATAACTTATGTAATAGCTTAGTAATGAGCAAGTAAATCAATTAGCTAATTGCAACTAAGTCCTTAATTAAGTGTCTGTTTTCAGTGCAAGAAGGTTGTCAGTCTGTGCTAAAGCATATGAGTTAGGACCTTTATGGCTCTCAGAAGAATTTAATTATGCACATATTGGGCTTCACGTGATTGTGTTTTTGGTAATATTTTGTAAGTGCGATTACATCATACTGGCTCGAACAAATCTTTCATTTAGGTAGTAAATAAATTCAGAGTTCCATTAAAGCCAGCTTCTTTCAAAATGCAGTTTCATTAATTAATCCTTTTCCTACCAAAAACTCACGATTAACTTTAATCATACCAAGACAATCAATTTCTTTTCTCCTTATGAAATGCTCACATTCCCAGCATTGAGAGGTACCCATCACGCACACGTGTCCATGTTTAACAACAAACGCCCAAGTACTGGCGATAACCAATAAATAGAAACATCACCTCGTGATTTGCTTAATGACCCTATGCTCTTATCTCTGATGTTACAAAACTCAACCCATACAAAAATATTACATCACCCCTGATTGGCCGAGGGACTGACCTCGGTTGCCATGGTAATACCCTTCAATTCATGTTATTTTGCTTTTTCTCTCTCTCGTTTTATGCAACCAATGATGGGTCACAAAGAGTACAAGTACCACTGCTTTGTATTTCGATTGACTCATAGTCATTAGTGACCAAAAGAGTTGAATTTTTTTCAAGTCACAGTAATTGCTTGATGTCTATAGTGCTCTTTTTGAGCCTTGTTAAACGGGGGAAGGTCGTTGCAGAGGGGTGCTTCAGAGTTGACTACTGATGATGATGATGATGATATTGATAAAAGTTCACAGAAAGAGCAAAGTAAATTCAGGTAGTTCAGTGAAAATGAGTTTTAGGTTAGCAGCAGGGGAGAATGAGCATAAGCACCAATTACACAGATTCAAAAGAAAAGTACAATGTAGCTACTGTTTCATTGTTTGTGAAGCCATGCCCCTCCTAAATCATCCCCCACCCCCCCCCCCCCCCCTGTACCCCCATCAAAAATGAAATTGTCACTGGAAAGATGAAAGTTCAGATTGTGGATACATTTTCTGTATTTTTAACTGATTTTGAACACACCAATGCCAAAAAATGTGTTCATGTTTATAACCATCAAAAGTTAGCCCCAAAACAGCTTTGGAACACTGATCATAGGCCAAAAATGAGTCTTTGAAATGCTCTCCTTATTTAATTAAAACATTCATCCCATCAACACCTAATTTGCCAAGTTTGTTGAATGTTCAGTAATGATATATTTTAATCATTAAACAGAGGCAGATGTTAAAGACTGTCTATTGTACTGGAATCCTTGGATGGAAAAAGTTACAGTCGCAAATTTCATCTGAGGGACACGTCAACTGAAGATTAATGCCTCCCCCACCTATTGGTTAATATTTAAACAGAGAAACCATATATATTTCCAAGGCCATCACTATATCGACATCCAAGAATGATAAAAGCAAGAATTCTGCAGAATGTATCACTTGAAGATAGAGCAATTATCTTGCAAGCACAGTATCTCATTTTCAAACCACGATGAGCAGTAAAGCATGCAGTTAGGGTTTTAAAATTTCTTAGATTTTTTTTTCTCTTTCAGTTATGTTTTAATCACTATCAGGACTTAGTGTGGTCTTAATCAAGTATGATTTTTTAATTAAATTATATCTAAAGCCAACTGAAAGCTGCAGGCCTTTACAGATTTAATTAGGTTTCAAATGGAGCATGTTATTCCCTAGACCACTCTAGACTACTCTACCCCCAAATTGATACAATGAGTGAAATTATTATTGTATTATATTTGAATTATGCTTCCTTCAGTCTCGGGACTAATATGACCTGTAGCTGCTATAATTAACAAACAAAAATATTTAAGCGAAAACTGCGTGATTTACAGACTTGATATCAGTATCTCTGTCTGTTAAAGCTAAAGACCAGTTATTGTCATGCAATTGCATAGTGAAAGAAACGTTGTGAAATCGATCAAAAGGTTGATCATCTAGCATAGATGTACTGCAAGGTTCTGGAATCATCAAAATGATAAGAAATTTGGCCAAGTCTTCATAAAGTTAGAAGCACTGTACACAGAAAGATGTATATGGGACTACACACACGTGCGCGACACATGCATTTGTATCTCTCAACAGTATATAGATATACTAATTTACCAAATATATCAATTATTAGGCGGTTTCTCGTCAAATTTTTTATCGTCATGTTATATTAAAAAACATATTCTTTTCCATGATTGGTAATAAAAGCTTCCATTTCATTTTTTGAAATTGGGGCGTTTTCAATACTGGTCTTTACCTTTAAGTGAAATTTTGTTGGATTAAAGAAAAATCATGTCTTCATAATTACCAGGACTCGATATTATCTTTGTAGCTACAATTAAACAAAAAATCTAAGCCAGAACTGATTCTGGTTTTCAATTGAGATACTGTATTGACAAGACCTGTAACTATATCCTAAAATGATACCTTAGATAAATTCATTTTTCATTCAGTTTGAGTAATGTTTTCATCACCTCCATAACTTTATGACTTTTTTGTAACTACAATGAACCAAAATGTTAAACCTAAGCTGCAGGGTTATAGAGTCATCGTGAGAGATTTGGTAATTATTACTTTTTGAAGGCAAAGATGTTCCCATCATTAGCAGGATTCTGTACGGCCTTCATCAGCCCTAATTAAGAAAATCTTAAGCCAAAAAAAAAATGCGCGCTTTGTCATCCCAACTTGAGAGTCTCGTAGTCTAGACAGACCAAGGTGAATCATCTTTAGCCCTCTATCCGCCAAGGTCAATTGCCATACTCATCCGGAAGTCAATGGTATCGAGGTGGCGAGCAGTAATGAGTGGCTTAATTAAGAGCATGTTCAGACTCTGGGAAAGTTACTCGTAACTTGTTTTAAGAAACATTGTATGAAGAATCTTCGCATAGCAAAAGGAGCATATATAGAGACACGATAACATTTGAAACATCGTATGAAGAAACATCGTTAAAAGAAACTAGTTTTGGAAAAGTTCAGTTGACGTGACAGCTAGCCAATCATCAGTGCATGATCAGGATAAGCCCCGCCCAGTTATACGATTTTCATAGCATACAGTCAAACCTGCCTTAGTGACCACCTGTCTACAAAGACCACATTTTTTGTTTTCCTTGAAAATGGTTTCTCATTAAACATGTACTAAAGGAACTTGTTCATAAAGACCATCTGCCTTTAAAGACCACTTTTCTTGTCTCCCTTGGGTGGTCTTTATAGACAGGTTTCACTGTACATTGCTCAGACTAGAATAGCACCCTGATTCTAAGGATGCTCAAACATGTATTTGGCTATACAATATTTTGTTATGATGATATATGAGGCTTCTTTATGAGACGTTTAAACTACGAAAAGTGTAATCGCTTATTGCAATGTTAATGCCTGATGGTCTGAATTGTATGACCTGTTGTTTGAACGCAGTGCAAGATTGGGTTCGGTTTGGTGAAGATCTGGGGATGAGTTGACCTTGTGGGAGTAGAGAGAACAAAGGAAGAGATCACAAGGGTCTCTTCAGCTGCAGACGTTCTTGCAAAGGCTCTCTGGAAATAATCAGTTTTCAGGAGAAGATGAGGATGGGAAAGAGAGAGATGAAGAGGTTAATGGAGATTGAGCAGGAGAATGAAGAAATAAATTAGAGAGATAGAGATGAGATGAAATTTTTAAGAAAAATATCAAGATATCAAGATAGTTACAGCCACAGGCATTAATGTTACTGGAAATAATCTTTCCTGTAGGGGGGGGGGGGGTAGAGAGAGAGAGAGAGAGAGATGAGATGAAACTTTGAGGAACAATATCAAGATAGTAACAGGCACAGGCATTAATGTTACTGGAAATATTTTTTTCTGGACAGAATGCAGGAAAGAGAGATGGGAGGGAAAAAAATGAGGAAAGAAACAAGGCTAAGATTTTTGGGAAATATGAGCAATAGCAAAAAAGATAGAAACAATATTTTCTGGAGAAAGAGGGAGAAAGACTCATAAATATATGTGGTGTTGGTGAAAGATTGTTAAAAAGGGAGAGAGAGAGAGAGATGGAGCAAAGTAGAATTCTGGGGATTGTTTAAGCTACAGACATAAGGTTTCTAGGAATTATTGTTTGAGAGAGAGAGAGAGAGAGAGAGAGAGGTGAGAAGAAAATCGTAATCTTTCCAAGCCCATTAAGGATTATTTTCCTGCTTATAAACAGGGAAGTAATTAGTAGCAATGGAGGCACACAATATTTATTTTCTTTTTTGATATAGTTTTCAAAAAATTATTTGTTAACATTTTCTTGACAATGACCTTCCCTTTTCTAGCTAGCTGAATGAAAAACAAATTTCCATTGATTTCTTCTTTAAAAAAAAAGGTCTTCCTGTTTATTTCCTTTAGTTTTCTAATGTCTCCTCTTTTTTCTTTTTTTTAAACTTCTGCATCCTTTGTTTTTCTGTTGACTTCCTTTCATCTTGGTATTCAATATATTTTCTTTATACTTGTTATGTCTGTATTTTTCTTGTGTTTTTGTATTTCCTATTTTCTTATATTTCCTATATTTCTTACTTTTGTTATATTCTAATATTGATGTACAATTGATTCTACTGTACTGAAATTGAAAATGAGAGTGCTAAAATTGTAACTATGTCTTCAGTTCCTCTATCAACAAAATATGTCCAAGTTATTTTTACAGGAAAACATTAATCAGAGTAAATGGCTATCTTTCAAAAAAATGTATTTTTGTTCTTGTACATGTAATTGGTTTGATTTATAAGTGGATTTTGGAAACAAAAAGATTCAAAATTCTCTTTTCATCTATCAAAGAACTTCCCAATATGAGTTTTTTTTTTTCTTCTTCCAACCCACTGCAATGTACTCAACGTAGAGTCCAATGAAATTGAAGATTAAAAACCTGAAAGAATGTTAAAACGTTTCTTTAATGTCGACATGACTCATCTTGGATACATCTAAGAATGACATTTCTCAATTGTGGCTAATTTAACCCTCAACTCATTGTTACCTTGCTTAACCACCCCTTTGTCAGTGTCTATTCGGCTTAGAAAATATGCGAAGGACGGTTTCAAATGCTTTGATTTTTCACCTGCTTGTTAAAAAGTAACTTTACTGTCATTTTGAAAACCAATACCCTAAGACCGTCCTTCTTTTGGACAAGGACAAATCAATCTGGTGTATTCATACTCGTCTTTTTAAAGCGATGATTATGTAACAAATGCACAATGCCTGCACATTGAATAAATAGCTGGCTCAATATGACATGTGGGTTACGGTAGTCTGCCGTGACAGACCCTTGTTAACATAATGAGACTGCAAGATTAATGTTTAGTACTGAAAAGTGTGTAAATCTTAACGCTAATTGTAATTATAGGTAAGCATTCGTATTTACATGGTATAACAAGCTTAGGAATAATGGTTATTTAAAAACAAGAGGAGCAATTTTAGAGGAAATACGATCATACGATTGTCACCTCGACATGACCCAACAGTTAAATGAATAGTATCTTTTAACAAATGTCTGGCTTCAATGTCTCATTTAGGAGCCATATTAGCTCTTGAGGAACAAAGATATGTTGCCTGCACGTAAAGACTATGATCAAAGACCAATATCTCCGCCCTTGAGATAAGATACATATGTCCTGCGTTACTCTGTTTCACTTTATTTCTTTGTTTGTTGGTGTTTGTTTTAACTTTTAAGGAGAAGCCAAGTCATGTTCCGATTTATACCAAACCTTTATTTGTGTAATGACATTCACCATTCAGCCAAGAGGAAGTCGTTTTTTGTTTTTTCCGATTGATGCATTTTTCTTTCTTTTTTAAGTTCCGTTACCTCATTGCTTGGGTTATTTATGGTTTGAAGGTTAATGATAGACTCAAAATTTGTCAGCCAAGTAACATTGAAAGAGAACTTAGCAACCTAATGAACTCAAAGCCTTTCTGAGAATTAAGTTCTGTCATAAAATTATAGAGGTTTCGAGGGAGTATGGAGAAGAAAAGAATGTGTATGTCAATCAACTGGTTAAATTGATAAGTTTAGATCCGAACCTATTTTGTGATCTTGTATTTCAAACATTCATATATATCCTATTATTGATGCAATGAAAGAGAGAGAGAGAGGGGGGGGCGGGCGGCCGGGGGAGTGAGAGATACACGGAAAGAAAGAGAGAGAGAGAGTGAGAGATACACAAAAAGAAAGAGAGAGAGAGAGAGAAAAGCCTGCACAAACGGGGGGGGGGGGGGGGGGGGGTGTAAACTGTAAAGATAGGAAAACAGAAAGAGAAAGATAGAGGAACAAAGACAAGTATAGGGAAGGGCTGTAAATATATAAAAGTGAGATAGAATAGAGAGAGAAGGAGAGAGAGAGAGAGAGAGAGAGAGATGGGAATGCAAGAAAACAAGTAGGGAAGGGCTGTAAATAGGCTATAGAAAAGTCAGAAGGTGAAAGCGAACTAGAATAAGAACACCCATCTTCCAATGCCAACTGAACAAAGACATGCACATTGAGCTTATTTAAGGAGTAGAACACTAAGCTCGATGTAACCTCCCATTTGTAAGAGTGTTTGTTTAAAAAAGACACAATTTATCCTCATTATTATAGCCCAAGGACATTTTGAATTTTCTATCTATTTGTCTCATCTTCCCCTTCAATTTTCAAGAAAGAATTTTGAAAACAGGATATTATTTTCACTGATTTTGACTAATCAAAATATTGCATTTACACAAAATGTGAAAGGTGACTTCTTTTTCTACCGTCACTTCCTCTGTTAACTTTTCTACTTTTACTTCCTCTGTAAATGTTTTCTGATTTGTCTGCTTCTATCCAAAGTAATGTATTCAAATACCAGAGTTAATCGGCTGTCAAATATATTTTGTTATATTGCAAAATATCCATTCAGTTCTGTCAGTAACTTGTAAACTAGAAAGGTGTCATAAACGGACACTTTTATTATCGATATTGTTGTTTCTATTAAGATTACTAGTAGTAGTGGAAGAAGTAGAAGAAGAATTAGAAGTATCAGTAGTAGGAGGAGTATGAAACTATAGTGATATAGCTATCATGAATTCAAACTTAAAAACAGGAAAAAGAAGAAAGACAGAGTCACTGAACAAACTTCTTTTCATGTGTTTCGTCATCAGCCGCATCATCACCATCAAGACTTAGCAGTAGCAGTAATTAATATAAAACTAATGATAGGGCAATCATAATTTTTACTTCCAAAAGCAGAGTCGTCAGTCAAAGACCCTGTACACACAAACTCCCTTTTGTGATTACATCATCAACATGTTATCAACTCAATGAGAACAGAGCTCTATATAAATGCACTGAACGGAAATCGTTGCTTCCAGCGAATGTCCACTTAATGAGGTGGTCAATATTTATTGATCGGTCAGCTTGGGCGGGGAGTGGTCAGATCTTGTCCAGCCAAGGACATCCATGAATGGGTGATTGGTCAATTCTCCCAAATGGACGTTATTGCCAGCATGTTCTGGGAACATCGATGACCTAAACGGTATTATCTTTCCAGTTGAAGAGGAAATAAATGTATATACGTAGGTTGGTGTTACGTAAAGGTTATGTATCCATGCACCCACACACTTTTGTTAGAAAAGGGGGTAGTGGTAGCAAGGTCTTTGTGCAGATGACGTTAAAAAAACATTAAGCTTATTGTGGGCCGGCCTTGAAGGAATTCAGGTGGAGAAAGGGATTAAGTTAAAAGATGACATGAATACTCTTTCAATCTTACTTATTAAAGGTCATTCAGCCACACACTTACCGGTACGTAGAAAAAGGGGGTAGTGTTAGCAAGGTCTTTGTGCAGATGAAGTTAAAAAAACACCAAAGACTGAAGTTATAAGAATAAGCCTATCTATTCAGTCTTACAGAAGGTCATTCAACTATACACTTCCTTAGGAAAGGGTTAGTTTCAGCAAGGTCCTTTGGCAGATAACTTTTAAAACATATTAAGCTGATTGTGGATCTAGTAAGAAGTTAGTTGGAAAAAAGACGCAAGTTATCAAAGAAATGAATACACTTTCTATCTGTCATGAGGCCATTCCAAGTTTTTGTAGAAAAAAGGGGGAAGTACAAATAGCAAGGCCCTTTTGCAGAAAACTTTCAAAAACTTTAAGCTGATTGAGGATCTAGTAAAAATTTAGTGGAAAAAAGGCTGAAGTTATAAAAGCAAATAGCATCGATAGGCCTATACATTCAGTCTCACGTTAGGTCATTCAACTATTCACCTCTGTAGAAAGAAGGGGGTAATGTTAACAAATTATTTGCGCAGATTACAATTACAAACATCAAATAGTCTTGAAGTTGGTGGAAAGGGGCTCAAGTTCTAAGAAGAAATGAATACTCATCCGCTGTTACATAATGATCATGCACCCACACACTTTTGTAGAAAAAGGGGGTAGTATTGGCAAGGTCTTACATGTTACCTTGAGAATTTTAAAGATGATCGTGGAAAAAGAGCTTAAGTATATTTTCAGAAGGAAGTAAAGAGTAGAGTTCATGCACCTGTATATTTCTAAATATAAGTGAGGGGTACTTACAACAAGGTCTCTGTACGATAGCAGTTCAATACTGTTCAGATCTGGCAAGAGTTCAGTGAAAAGAAGGACATCTTGGTGAAAGTTATTGACTTGTTTAAGTACTTTGTTCCGGAAGTTTAAGAAAAATCTGTCATTTTATTTTAAAGAGAGTTATATGGTTTAAGGAAAGAAAAGAAAAGCTTAATTATCAATTATAACAAGTTCTAGTGTCACAGCAGCATGAGTTTATAACATGCATAGATATCCATATCTATAATCTAGAAGGTTACTAAGAAATTGCAATAAAAGTGTTGACATCTGAATACCTTTGCACACCTTAACATTTTGGACTTACTTATTAACATATATATTTATTCTGAACATCAAACATGCACATTTGACAAAAGAAAAGGGTGATTACTCTCACGCTCTGTCTTTCCAGAGGGGATATTTGGACAAGGTCTTTCTACTATACAAAGACCTTTGCCTTTGGGAGATGCTTGGGCCTAGCAAGAACCCAGCGGAAAAGGGGGCTCAGCCAACTTGCGGAAAAGAACATTCATGTTATTGCTCTTCAAGGTTACTCACCCACGCATTTCACTGGAAAGAGGAACAGAGAGAGGGAGAGGGAGAGGGAGAGAGAGAGAGAGAGAGAGAGAGAGAGAGAGAGAGAGAGAAGGGAGAGGGGGTAGGGGGTATTTAGTAAACAAAAGCATTCTTTCGAGGACATTCAGTGTGTCATATCTTCTTGTAAGACGATAAATACTAGAATAACTTGGAGGGGAAAAAGCCAATAAGAACATAATTAAGGGGGCCATTTAAGGGGTATATGTTTCCTTATTTGCTTGTGTTCAGCCAAGCAGTACCTACTCACTGTAAAACTGTGTTTGAAGAAAAGAAACCCATCAAATAGAACTCATTGATGATTGTAAGGTATATAGAATGCTGAAGGTGTTACTACCAAATTTAAAGGAATGTTGAAAACCAAATAAAGCAACAACATAAATATATATAGACTGTTTTAGCTTCAATGTACCCTTTTTCCCCAGCTATTTAACCTATTTTCTTTCCAAATTCATTAGGCTGATCTTTTGATATTTGATTATGTACATGAAATGCTGTAGGGTTTCATCTTCAGCATTACTCCTGCTTCAACTTTAATGAGACAAAGCCTTTATACAGGTCATTCATTTTTTTTGTAAATTGTCAAATGTATAATCCCTTGCATTAATCTGCTTCTCTCTCTCTCTCTCTCTCTCTCTCTCTCCTTCTCTCTCTCTCTCTCTCCCTCTTTTTCTCTCTCTCTCTCTCTCTCACTTATGAAATAATTTTCAAACATTGTGATGATAATGATAAGAACTGACACAATTTGATGGGTTTTATTTAATTTGCTTGCAAAAAAGCATCACAAAAATATATAACTAAGCTTGAACCTTGTTATACTAGTCCTTTAATATATCATGAAATAAATTTCTAATCCATTTATTATTTTCCCCTTCCCTTTCTCCTCTCGTACCAGACTGTTATTAAAAAAATGTCTGAAATCTCAACCTTAGCTTATGAGAGATCGCATTTTCAATATGATGATGGATTTGTATCGTGGCACTGTCTCAACTGAAGCCCGACTGTGCAAATAATTAATGAAAGAAATTACATTTTTCCTGAATGTTGAGGTTGATGGATGTTTAATGAAAATTTGCTCACGTTTATTTATAGTGATTGGCAGTTTAATTGCAGGTTATAGATTGTGATGAAAGGATTTATTGCGCATAATGGAAAGAGAAGTGCGAGGGAGGAAAATATGTAACATGACATAATGTTTACGGTAATGATAAAGTTGAGTTCTGATCATGTGATTGCATTGTGAAAGAAACTGTTTAGAAGTGATTAGAAAAGGTTAATCATTTTGCACTTAAGCATTAGTGTGAGAGCTTTTGGAATCATCAAAATGATAAGAGATTTGCCCAGTTTTCCTAAAGGTTATATGATTACTTGCATTGTATAAAGAAAAGAAATGTGTATATGGGGCTACACAAAAGTTGTGGTCCACCTCCTTTAGCTGTTAATTGTCATATTTCTAATATGAGGGCATTTGAAGAGCCATCCTTTTCAGGGGACTTTTTTGTCTAAGATACTCTTCCACACTCAAGAAAAGAATGAAAAAGTTTACAAATTAGTTTTTATTCCTAGGCTTATACTCACTGTACTGAAGTACTGAAAGGCATGCATCGTAATAAAAGACTATTCAGAAATATCTTGTAATATTGTAAATATTAGGGTATTCCAAGAGCAATTCTTTTTAGGGACACATTCTTACAAACAAACATGAAATGGATGAGAAAGCTTACAAATTATTTTTCACTTCTACCTGACCTCAACCTTCTTTTTAAGGCTTGGGGGTAAGGCCCCCCTTCTAAATGCCCCGGCTACGCCATTTATACCTGTCTTGTTGTAAGTTCGGTGCTTTAACTATGGCCTTGTATGATTCCCCACTGCTGTTGCTAACGAGGAACATAATGAGCATTTAATGATCCTGACAAAATGTCTCCGGTATCGAAGACCTCACTCGTTGTCATCGTCAACAGACCTGTACGTCAGCAAGCCGGTGTGTCTTCTCTCAGGTAATGGAAGCAACCCTAGACACACGTATGATTCCAGGGGCAGAGGAAGAAGAACTAGTTTCCCTGTCTTCAAGTAGATCAGCATCACTTGCATTGCAAATAATTGAGAGCGTGTTTTTAAATTCAATTTTTGTAATTATTAAATACAGTGATCAGACATTTGATCCTGTGACAATATTGCTCTTTGGTTAAATTTTAGTCAAAGAGTTAGTTTTAAGGGTATTGTCATTATTGGATTTGTGGTGGTCTTGTAGACACGTCTTCGGACTGTGGATCAAATGGTTCACAGTTCAAGTCCCGCAGCGGCACTAAGTCCTTAGGCAAGACATTAATCTACATTTGCCACTCTCCACCCAGGTGTTAAATGGGTACCGGTAGGAAGAAATTATTTAGTCATGCTGTTGTGTCTCTTTGGCATTTGAAATATACAACACTTTTTGGGGGTTATGTTGCTTTATTTCTTGTAAACAAAAGTCAGATATGGCCAATGCAATATTTTCTCTAGATTCTTTGGGATAATTAGGCATTTTTTCAAGGCCAATAGATTTATATCAGTTGACAGTAATTTGAAAATGAAATAAAACAGCATCGGACAATTATGGCCATTTGGTTTTTTTGTTCCTGAATATTTGCCAAACATACGTGGAAATCTGTGTTTACACTTTAATAATTAATAACGATTTCAAATATGAGACACATATGTTTGTTTTTTCAAGCATGCTAGATTTATAAACAATACAACCACATCAATTTTTCTCAGACAATGAAGAACAATACCTGTAGGCCCTTTTTATTGTGATACTGTAAAAGAAATTTTAATAGAAAAATTTATCAAACACGTAGGTATATATGACCTTCTCTCTCTCTCTCTCTCTCTCTCTCTCTCTCTCTCTCTCTCTCTCTCTCTCACACACACATCATAGACCATATGGCTAGCGTTGACCTTCCTTTGTTTTTGAAGGTTGGAAACTAGTTTGTATAACCCATATATGTTTGCGATTCACTTGAAGTAGCAAAACTAGAGAAAATATCGCCAACAGAAGGCCATACTATGAATATAGACATGACAGGGTTATATCATTTTTTGCTTTGAATGATGGAAGGGAGATATATTTGCTGCACATTGCCCTACATATCAATGGCATTCAAGATTCAGAACAAAAGATAGATAAAAAACATATTTCTGCAGTATCTTTTCTCACTATTTTCCAACTAGATTTAGACTATATTATATTGACTAGAATAAGGCCCTTGAATTTTCTGATGTTTTTGTTCTATACATATGTAATTATCACATTCATTAAAGATAAAGACCAGTTATGGTCATGCGATTGCATTGTGAAAAAAACGTTGTGGAATCGATCAGAAAAGGTTGATCATCTAGCATATAAGTATTAGTGTGTACTGCAAAATGATAAGAAATTTGGCCCAGTCTACGTAAAGTTACAGGCACTTTTCACAAAAAGATGTATATGGGACTATACGCACACGTGCGCGACACATGCCTTTATCTCTCACACACCAATAGATAAACTAATTTACCAAATATATCAATTAGTAGGCGGTTTCCCTGCAAATTTGTTATCATCATGTATTAGTCAAAACATATTCTTTCACATGATTGGTAATAAGAGCTTCCATTTCATTTTTTGAAATTGGGGCGTTTCCAATACTGGTCTTTACCTTTAAAACATGTCATTTTTACAATTTTCTTTTCTTTTTGTTTAGGTTTGAGATATGTTTGTGGTATTTTGTTATTCACTTGAATGTTTCCTGTGTTTTAATTAAATTTCCTTCAAAGTGCGAAGAGAGAAACAGGAATGGTTAGTGTCTGCAGCCTCACTCTAAATGGGAAACATGATTCAAATTAACTCATGGAAAGGATTGTTTTACTCTCCGAGATGACTATGGTTTGTCCATCTATTTATGTCTCAATGCTGCCATTACAGACTCAACCGCTACCTCATATTACGATTTCTACTCGGTATGGAATGGTAGATATTCACCAAATATTGATTTCTTTCGGAATCAAATCCGTTCTCTTCTAAGTGATATAAGCAAACGACCCTGAATGTAACCCAGTTTAATCATTCTTCCTCTCTACACACAAAATCTGGATAGGCCTATGTGCCCTTATAAGGTAATTTATGAATGTAAACAAAAAAGCGAATGAGAGAGAGAGAGGGAGGGAGGAGGGGAAATTTGAATGAAACGACCTTGTTTACAGCATATGTAATATCTGTAGTTGGAAACGAGGTCGTGGTAGTTTCACAAATAGATGGGAATTTGGCGCTCCTATTTAGAAGATTGCGGAAGGACGACAAGGTTTCGTAAAACAAAGATGGAGGGATCGAGCAGAGGAGCTGATTGCCGTTTTTGGGCGCCCTCGCTTGGCGGGCGGGCAGCGTCCTTGATATTAACGTTAATCAGGTCACGGAGGAGGATATGGAGACGTATTCTGCCCAGGTCACGGCCTAGATTGAGCATGTGCTGGCTGCTTGGGCTCGATCATGGTGATGAAGATTTTGAGAGAGACAGAGAGGGAGGAGGGAGCAGAATGATGAAGATAGAGAAAGAGAGAGAGAGACGGAGAGGGAAGAGGGAGGCAGAATGATGAAGACAGAGGGAGAGAGAGAGGGAGGGGAAGACGAGGCCTTGTAATCGAAGAGACGACTAATTTTGCAGCAGAGATTATTTCTAGGACAATTGAATTCATGCAGTCTGGAGTCATGTAACCAACTTAACCTTGCAGGGGTGGGGGGGGGGGGGGGGGGGGTAAGCAACTTGAATATAGCTAGAACCTGTACAATGAAATATGAATGCTCTATCGAAACACAAGCAAGATGTTACTAGGCCGCTACCCAATATCCATTCATGACATTCACATATTGAGAAAAGCCTAATATATGTATCTGTACTAAGTAGATTGATAATATTCATTTCTGTGTTTTATGCAGGTATTACCATTCAGTCCTAGATTTTCATTCGTACATGTACCATATGTTTGTTGATCTTGAAGTATGCGGTTTTCAGGTCTATTCAGATATGTTATATGTAATACTGTAATGATCATGCTACAAATAGTGTCTTCTATGGGTTGTGCTGGTACTTCCTACAACCTAAGGAGCCATAATGAAGCCTATGTGGTGTTGCCCCCTGTGATGTAGATGGGCTTCTGCCCTTGGACCCCCAACTCCCCCCCCCCCCTAAAAAAAAAAACCCACCATAAATCATGGTGCAGTGGAATAGGAGTGGGCTCAATCTGGAAGGTCTTGGGTTCAATACCGAGTCCCTTGTATTGGATATAAGGCCGTACCGATCCCCTGGCTGTTTATGTACAAGCATATACTTGATTTCTTTGAAGACATATAAATCTTGAATCAAGTAATCATTGAGGATGAATGGCAACGTCCTTGGTTTTCACTTTGTATGTTTTCTGAAAACGGAAGGGGCAAGGTGGAATGTATGTTTTCTCATTTTAGAGGGTACTATGCATTTTGTTGTTCATGATAAAAGAGACATTATTTTAGACACTTTATTGAAATAGGAATGCAACTACTTCTGAAAAATCAACCTGAGGTAGTTTCGGTAGCCTTGTGCGTCGCCTATTGCAAACATGACAACGTTGCCTATTGAAACGTGCAAGCATGAAACTATTGCCTATTGAAACGTGAAAACATGACAATGATGTATATTAAGAACATGCAAACTTCACAATGTTGCCTATTTGAACGTGCGAACATGACAATATTGCGTAATCCGGACACAATTTCTATGGGATATTCAATAGGGTATTGAAATTTCCCTTTAGTTGATTTCTCGAAAATTGATTAAATTGTGTTATTATAAAAGAATGGCATATCAAGAAACAATATTACTCAAGATTGGACTTTAAAGGTAATACAAAGTTTTGGTATGGGGTCATGAATTCGGTTTAAATGAACATATTGGAAGCATATACGATCCTTCAATATTCAGTGATCGTTGTCGCGGTCGAAATCGACTCTAAAGTTATGAAATTGTAAATAATAAACATTTATGTTGAATAGCTCCCTCTCAAGGTCAAGATATTAATTAAGCTATAAAACAATGTTTATTTACTAAAATCGACCGATTAGCTATTGTCGTTCGGAAATTATATACCACAACTACATACTCTGAGATTTTCATGGTCGCAGCTACGATTGTACGGCCGTAGGAGCTATTTGAAATTTATCAAAATTTACCGGGAGCACCGGTAAATCTTTATATTCAATTTTTCTCGAAAGCAGAAGTGTTTTAGGTGCTAAAATTTCTGGTGTTTGTAATACATCCACAGGGGCATCCAAATATATCAAAATTGTAAAGAATCACTGTCCACCCATTTTTCAAAATTTCCCAAAACTTTGTAATACCTTTAAACAAACTAAATTTGTCTGTATTTGAAGGCGGAGGACCTTCATCAAAGTCAATATCAAAACAACTGTCAGTACATACACTACACGTAGTATGCCTTTCATTTTGCTTTTTTTTTTCATTTCACTTTATTAAACATATCAAACTATAGAACTGTACAAACATAAAGCTTTGAATCTCCCTTGATGATGTTTTGTTTCCTGTAGGAACTATGAAATGGATATCTTTTCAGAAATGTATGCATTAATTTTTTAATGACTATTAGATGTTTTCCATAGATGCATTCACAATATTTGAAGTACAATCTATGTTCCTATTAAATGTATACATGATCTTTCTCTGCTTACTTAGAAATCACATGAGTTACCCACCCACTTATTTGTATTTATAAGAAAAATTGAAGGTTCTATCACTTTGATCAGAAGATACAGACGTAAATCAATGTCGCTTTCTCTGAATTATGATGAAGTCACAAGGAATGTGGAAGGTACAAATGTTTTTGATGGTCCTAATCATGGGTTATGAGTCTAATGTTAGTAGGTGACATAATTTTAACCTTTATCTCACCTTCCTGGGAAGTTTGTCACAAAATGGCCTTGGGAGTAAGAGAGAGAAAAGGAGAGAGAAGGAGAGAGAACAAAGCTGAGGGACTGACAATGCCTGTCATTACTCAGTGCAAGCCGTAAGCCCCGCCCCCCTGTATACTTTCTGGACCAATCAGGGGAGAGTTCACATATCCTGTAGCCCTTTCAAGGCCGGCCTTGGGACATCACTCAGCTGTGACCGTAGCCACACACAAGAGCCAGACACCAATCCTGCGCTCTGATTGGCCGCTTGCCATGAGATAATCAACAAACCCACATAGCACACAGGGCAATGGCATCTGAGGGCAGTCAGCCAGCCAAGTCGCCTAATGTATTCCCAAGGTTCTTCTGCAGACTGTGTGTGTCAGTGTGTGTGTGTATACATGACTAGTGCAGAAGGCTTTCATAGGCCACGCCTCCACCACTTCTCTCTTTCTCTCTCTCTCCCTCTCTCTCGCCTTCTCTCCTTCTCTCTCTGGCATTCTGCTGCAAGCGTTGAACTATCTATATACGTAGAATGACATTCGGGGTTTGATTAGTGTTGTGAAAGACACAGAGCTCGCAAGAGACGATTTGTTGTCCTCGCGGAATATCGAGTTGTAAAAGTTGAACCGACTAGGAGTGAATGGCCATCTGAAAACATTCAGCACGTGGATAGTGTCGCTTATTGTACTTCAAATTTCTACTGCATAAACACACGGGAATGATAGTTGGTTGAGTTTGATATTCTATATTCTGGATACTTTTGAGCGTGTTATTTGATTTTCTAGATGAAGTTCTACCTTTGGTCCAATTTCTATTGAGTTTCCAAGGAGACAACAAGAAGCGTTGATTCGGTTCCTATGATATTTTTAGACAGTGCTTGTGGAATATCTTCACTCCGTTGTCCCAAACAGAGCTTTTCGGATGTTGTATGCAACCGTTGCCGCCACCACTTACGAGAGAATGCACCACATGTCTCAGACACAGATTGAGAGCAGCAACCAGCCACTCAATCTTAGCCATCCCTCCAAGCTCAAAGCAAAGCTGTCCGCCCGCCACCACCACGCCATGACCGCCGCAGCCGCAGCCCGTTCCCGCTCCCCGTCTGCCAACTCGCCCCCGTCCTCGGTCACCTCCACCACCCCATCCTCCATCACCAAACCCAAAGCCAGGATGGGATCTCATCATCACCACCACCATCACCATCATCACCACGATGATAAAGAACTCTCCTGTAGTTGCCCTCAGCCAGAGTCGAAGAACACCATCCTTTACCGGCTCCTAACGGAGAGCTACAGCTATTGGACTCCTGTTTGTTGTATCGGTGGAAAATGCCATGATGGACATATTCTTGGACAAAGCAAGTTAAAAATTCTGTTGGAGGAGAGCAAGAGACAAGCGGTGCAATAGGGGCTTGTCAGAGCGGATAGCCATGGGCTAGCGGCAATAAGTGATATAGGACTATTTATTATTAGGTAAGCCAAGAGAGGTCTTATTTTCACAAGACAGAATTGTTTTTAATTAAAAATTGCACATCTGTAGCCACTGTAAGACCTTTTTTCAGTATCTATAAGAACAAGATACTGTAAAAGATAAGAGTATTCCAAAATTTATGTTTTTCAGTCTGATATTCATACTTCTTTAACATCATTACTTTTAGTCAAGCTCTCAATTAGTAATAAATGTGAATCCCCATAGATGTATCATTACAGACACATTATCCATATACATTGATTCAACAAACAGATTAAGAAGCTGATCCTTTAATCCTGGGATGGATTACACTAATCCCAATCACATTTCTCTTCCTCTAATCACGTTTGATTCATTAGCTTTCCTTAATCCATGGATTTACCTAGCTGCTCATTTGATCTGGTCTATGCCAATACAATCGTGTGTCATTTAAACTAATCCTGAGATTAAGAAATCACACATGAGAGCTTAGAGCCTTAGAGGAATTGCATATATGCAGCCTCTTGAGTTTTAGTAATACAACCCACAATGCAGTTTTAAAATACAGTTTTAACTTTCAGTTGAACTTGTAATGCAGGATTGTTTTAAGAATTATGTTTTTTTTTTTTTACTGATCAGTGAGTTTTTCTTCTTCACATTTAAACACTTTTTCACATGTTCAATTATGTTCATACTGGCTGTGCACTTTCTTTTTCAATGAAGACTTAATTTTGTGGATAATATTGATGTGATTTCTATCTGTGAGTTATTTTTGTTATTGACTAATTGAAATTAGCAAATTCATGTAAAATGATATCAGAAAAACAAAAATGAAGCTCATGATGACATGATTAAATGTTGACAAGTCATGGGTTTAAAAATCTTATTTAGCATTGCAGCTGATCTGCATCATAGTTAGGTTGTATTTAACACAGTTGCTCCTCTGCAATTTCCTACACTAACCAAACTCCTAACTTCTATGCTGGACACAACACTACCATATACTTAACACTAACCTCACCCAAAACCTGATTGCAACCCTAACCATAACCTTATACTTGCAGGCCCAGTGCAATTGTCACTGGAGCAAAATGTAAGAATGACGGTTAGTTTGGTTAGTGTTGGATATTGTATGTGGAGCAATTGTCAATAAGCATCACGCTGCACGACCATTTTTCCACAACGGAGCTTTAGATGGACTTGACTATGGAAATTACCAAACGCTACGCTGGTCATTTGACCAATAGACTGACCTTCTGTCTGCAACACCCCCCCCCCCCAGATTTCTCTCTCTCTTTCTCTCCCTCTCCCTCCCTCTCTTTCTCTATGCCTCTCCACACTGACCCTCTCTACCCCATCTTTTTCTAAATTTCTTCTCTTGTTTTCTCTCTCTCTCTCTCTGGTTTAATAAAAGCGGGATGTATTGTTAATCTACCGAAGGCCATTTACTTCCTAGCAAATCAACGGTCAAGGCTTCCCTTTTTTTCTTTTTTATTGCAGGGAGTGAAATGCCAATATTCATTTTTTTGTCTAATTTATATGTGGAAGTAATGGGGGCAATATGTGTTTTTTTTGGTCCCCCCCCCTTCTCCTTTCGCTCTATTTAAAGCACACATAATACACTCAACACTTCTGTCAAATTTCATAGATTCTTACTATTCTTTGCCAATTTTAAGCTGCTAAAATTCCTATATTAAACCTATTGACATTTGATGTCTAGTACACAACATTATGTCGAAAAAATACACAATTTGTACTGCTTCTCTGTTCTTGTGAATCTTACATATTCATGTATTTTTTTGACAGAAGTGAATTAGGTCATACAGAGTTGGCATTGTATATTTCTGGCCATTTTTCTACAAATGTTATTGTCTGTAAGGCTTGCTTTTTCTTATTTGTTGATGTTCTTTTGCAAATTCTTCTCCCCATTTTTGCACTCTTCACTTCCTCTGTTTTCACTTACTTCTGTTGGTGTCTGGGCTGATGTGCCAAGAAATTAATCCAATGATACGCATACACAATCATTATGAATAGTGCTCTTCTGTATCCTGCTTTTAAAGGCTTTCCCTTTAAATTCAAAATAGATGATGAAATCAATAATCAATAACAAAAAGACTAGGAGAAAGGAGGGTAGATCAAAGCGGATGCAAGCGAGTCGTTTCAATCCATACTGAGTGTGGTGACCTTGCGCTTTGCATATCGCAAGGTCGTTTGTTGCGCAATTGCGTCAAGACCGGTGTTTTGTAATCGCTGAATGAAAAACAAGCCTGTTATTGATTAGTCGTCTGTGGAAATGTTTTGTTTTGACGATATCACGCTCGGGTCGATGTTAAATATTACAGGTGGGTCGTCGCCGCTAACCAATGCAATGTCCTTCATTCTAAAGCGAAGAATATGTCATCATTATCATCATTTGCTTCGTGTTTTTATCATTAGTGGTAGATATACCTGTAATGATATCCTTAGTGACAGTTTGAACAAGATGAATGAGAGGGGAAATAAAAATAAGTTGAGGGCTACACAAGCAAGCCGAGTTGCTTGAGTTGGTTGCTATTATGCTTTACAATTTCATAGAATTAAGGCTGTTGGGAGAATAAAGGGCATAACCTCATCAAAACAGTTTTAAATTAATGAAAGCCTTTGAATTAGTGAATTCTTTAAATTGAATTCAGGTAAGTCATAGCTCTTAATTAAAAACCATGTAATTTTTGTGTGTGTATAGTGATTTTAAACTAAGTGACAGATTTTTTTCTATTGGAGCAATGCAAAATATAGACAATTAGTTTTCCTTCTCATTTTGTATCAGCATAAACTTTCTTTTCATGCAACATTTCTGCTGGAACATGGTTATTGATATGTGATCTTGATATTGACATGTAATGAAAACTGCTGGGCTGGGTAGAGTGTGGCAGCTGATAGAGCTTGGGAACCTTGTAACAAGGACGTTTACTTTCACGAGGAAAAAAAATCATAACTATATTTAGATTAGCCTTCCTTCCTGTCACCCTGAAAACAAAATCAATGAATACAAGGAAATTGAAGATATGCAAAACATCTCATTTGATTAGTAAAAAAAAGCTTTCATTGAGAACTAACACATATCATGCGTATCTCCCAAAACCATCATGCGTATTTGAAGTTGAACGAGCAATTGTGCAAAAAAGCGATAAATATGTACCCTTTGTATTAGCAGGTAGGCTATGGAAAGCCTAAAATAATCTCAATTAAGAAATATAATTAAAGAAATTGCACCCAGGGAAATCTTAGTTGCCCTATAGATAGATTTTTTTTTTTTTTTAAGAATGCACTTTATATTTTCTGTGACTGGGATTCAAATGAATGCAATAAAAATGGTTACAAACATTTTAAAACCCAAGTTTTTCAACAAAAAACTTTTCAAAAAGTTCCCCGAGGCTGGGATGCAAGAATCTGGATTTGCATTAATGTTTAGTGCTTGTAAATAAGCGAACAGCAATTAAAATGTGATATTTATTGAACACAATTTTTTCTCTGTTGTGAAATCACGTTCAATCAATAGGCTGTGTGACTATGGAATGCCATATGTGGGCGTGTTCTTAAATTGTAACCCCATAGCTTTGCAATGTAGTGTACCAAGGTCTTCTTTGTCATAACAATATCAATCACCTTTTAATATCAACAATGGTAGTATAATATGCACATACTACCTACAGTGCACAGGGCAACATATTAATGAATACTTTGTACAAATATCACCTTGATAAAAAACACATCAGCATTGGAATAAATAGAGCATTTAAGCGTACCTACCCTGTTTATTCGTCTCTGAACACGTATGGTCTTTTATTACCTACGTGTGAATACATCATCATGGCGTTTGTTTGGAGCCAGAAGGGTGTTAACTTGCTTAGAGCTAATGACCTTTTGGCTTCGAACATAACGTTTCATCGCATAGTTACTTGTTGGCACGAACCCACGCTGTTCATAGGGTCTGATCCATCTTCAGTTATAGACTACTCTTTGAAAAGGCCAAGCCACATCTGCTGGCAGTGTTTCTATTTTGATACTCAAAAAACAATTTTAGAAAACCTTGAGCTAAGCCTAACTTTGTCCTCTAGTTGGATGTATGGAGTGCAGTCCCTTTAGTGTTTCAGTTCAGACCCTATGTTAAACTTAACGACTCTAAGGTCTGTATTTTTCTAATTTGGCTAAACGTGACCCAGGGCCTGAGACTAAGATAATGTTTGACAAATGAAAAACTAGACGTCATTTGATAAACTCAGCATCCATCATGATTAAATTGTCGTAGAATGCAGGTCCAAGTGTTTGTGTCGACCAAACTTGAAGCAAACTCGGCCAAAGTTATTAATTTGAAAAGTGCCATGAAGGGAGTCTGGCTCAAAGACTACGGTGTAGCCTTGTGGACTGATTTATGCTCAGTTACATTACAGACCATGTTCGCCTGCCTCTTTGTTTACCAGTCATATTAATTAATGTAGAGAGTGCCCCAAGGTTCCTTGCTGCATGGATTAATTATATGACCTTCTGTGGCTTTTATTTTTCCTCTTACAAATAAAAATCTCTCGGTATATTATTGATCTGTACACATGAACGAAGACCTTGCTGAGACAAAAGCCTGGCCAAGAGACTAATTTGTCCTCCTCTATTTCTTTCCAGTCCTAAGCTTCGGAGTATAAACCACCCTCCCCCCCCCCCCCCCCCACACCAATCCAACTTCCAAGTAATTGTTTTCTATGTCTTTGTTATGGCTTTGTTGGAGTAAGGAATTATCATCCTAACATAACTCCTTGGGTGGAGGATGGTCATTTAGCGTCCATCTCCGTAAGTCGGACATCACGTTTCACCTTGCAGTTAAAGACGGTTTATGTTCTGACATGAATTTCAGCAGCTTCTCATATTCTGTGGCTAATTGGCTGGATGTGAACGCCCTTCAGTTGTCATTGTAGTAAAGAAAATGTTTCTCATTAGACGGCACCCTGCTGTGGGGGTTGATAAATTTTCTTCTTCACATGGAAAAAGGAAGGTTAATGAATTAATAATATAGCTGTAACGAAGGTAGTGAGGAGAGGAATAAAGAAGGTGCTTGATAACGCAAGTAGGAGAAGAAAAACATCTCAGCTCTGTTTCATGAAACCTTTCATTAATAATAAGCTACATTGAATGATATAAGCTACTGAAATTGATTGTATTATATAAAAGAGAGATATTAAATATTCAGGAGAGTTAAGACCCTGGGACGCCCCTACAGCTAGGTCACCACACAAAGGCTTCCTGTCTTATGATTTCAAGACCGCGTTTCTGTTTTCCTTGACCAGTGTTGGTCATTGAAATCATGTAGGTCTATTATGGGAAACTTTATCGGTATATAAGGCCATTTGTGTGTAAAGGCCATTCTCTTGTCTCAATTGATTGGACGTTATATAACTCATTTTTTATATTGTTTTAATGCCCTTCCGGCACTAAACAGATAACATTCTCTGTTAGGAGCCAGAAGACCACAAACGTATCTTTTATAAACAGAGTTAATTCCCTTCTGGCTCTAAACAGACCATATCCAGGAGGGTGTTTCACAAAGCCTTTTTTCAATGACAAATGACAAATATCAGTGCCAAATCTACTGATAACCAATCAGAAGCAAGGATTTCATTAGCTTATAACAAAAACTGTCATTTGTCACTGATGACAAGTTTTGTGAAACGGGGTCCAGGTGTCCCCGAACTAGGGATGCATTATTGTTCCATCCTACAAAGTGAAGCCCCATTTTAATCTTCCATTGTCATTTTTTCTCTTCCCTGCTGCAGATGTTCGAGGGTTGTCGAGCGCCGGTCTGGTGGAGACTCTTCAGGGCCACACCCAGCTCAAGCTCTCGGAGTACGTCACCGCACTGCACCCCCGGGACCCCCTCCGCTTCGCCCACCTCCTCCTCAGCCTGCCCCCGCTGCGTAACATACGCCCTCGTGTGGTGACCCAGCTCTTCTTCCGCGACCTCATCGGCGAGGCCGTGGAGATGGAAGAGATAGTCCAACAGATGCTCCTCGGCGAGTGATCACCGTCATCATCATCGGCAGCGGACGGACAGAAGGACAGACGGACAGAAGAGAAAGAATGAAAGATAGACAACTTTAACATGAAATGGAAACAGATTTTGAGATAGAAAGGATTACGTTAGGGAACTAAAAATCGTGGTTGCGGTATTTGGGCAGAGTGTACAATACAATTAAAAAGAAAAATCATTCTTCAGTTCAAGTTAGCACTACAAAAGATTTAGAAATAAAAAGGTTATTGAATTTTGTTTTCTTTCATCGTAACTGGCACTTCTAGGGAAGCAAAGCCAGTCAGTGCACAAAACTTTCTTTAAAGCTTATCTGCCATAGTTTACAGGAGGGATTATAGCGCCCTGCAAGGTCACTGGACAGGTGGTTATCTCATCAACTCAGCTCTCAGTTAACATAAGAAAAAGAGGATCATGGGGGACCAATGGTCACCGATTAGGCATTGTTTGTTATATAGAGGGCGCAAGTAGCTACAAGTAGTGCAGTGGGCCTTTAAATCAAAGTTGTAGATAAGCTTTAAAAAATATGCCATGATGAAGAAATACTGGATTGAAGTAACTGACAGATATAACCAACTCTGTCTATATAAGAAAAGTATCAGAAATTCATCTTTTCATAAAGCAATTGTTTTTCACATTAGGCTGTTTATACTGGCTTTTTAAAAAGTAAATGTTAAATTTTGCAAAGCAATTTCTCTGGACGTACAACTCTGCTCATGATCCGACAAAAATACAATCTGTATTGTGTTTGTGATGATGGTACAAGGGCAAAAAGGAAATTGATTTGGAAAGAAGAATGATAAAAATGAGGCGCGGAGGATAGAGATAGTAAGTGAAGAGCTATTGTTGCCATGGAGATGAGAATGGCTAATGATGTAAGGCACGGGGCGGGGTCGGGGTTGGATGCGGGCATATTGAGAGAGAAGACAATATAGGTGAGAAAAGGGGCGTGGTTAGTCCTTTTCTCTCGCCCAAGGATTTTGTACTATTGTTCACTTCCATTGAAAAAAAAGACTGATTTCCCACCACGAAGCATAGCACCAAAGATGATCATCAAGATGGATGTAAAAAGTGCAAAGTAATGATTAAAAGAAGAAAAAAATTATCATAGATTTATCTCACTTTTCTTCTTTGTCCACACTTTTAATGTGGATGTATTAGAAAAGAGACAATAAAAGAAGAACTAGCTGTTTTTTTATATGTTTATTCAATGTGAGGGACGGGAGTAGTGAAAATTGTATGAGTGTACATGATGTCGGGAGAGGTATCTGAGATTGTCTTGATGAATGTCCCAAGCAAAGCCTCATTTCTACATCTTGAGACTCTCTTTATCCAGGAGAGAGGGCCATGCAATGCGGCCTCTCTAGCATCCAGGGGGCGTGGCAAAATGGGCGTGGCCCTCTGTGAGGACAGGGGCAATCTCGGTACCTCTCCCAAAGAAAAACTGGAGTCTGTTAGATAGGACTGCTAGACAAGGATATACAAATTCAGTATTGCTATCTTGTTTCAAAGCACAAATGTGACATTTTGTGACTCGCTTTTAGTCAGAGATTTATTTACTTGTCACAATAAATGTAGAATACTTCTCTCTGAATGTTTTCAGTACAATTTTGTGGGAGTCATTCATTTCTTTACTCAGCGAAGCTGAACACTTCTTTTTTCTGCAAATAAAATGTAGGACAGAATATCTATAGATCAAGTTGTTGACTCATTCAGTTATGTACCTTTTTACTTTTGTAACACGTTATTTCAAATTAAACAGTGAAGAAGTTATACCGATTACAGGATGTCACTGGATTTACCATGAATTTCCCTCTTTTTTATCTTCTTCAAATACTCCAAATAATTTGGATGATCAGGAGTCATTTTGTGGTTTTGGAAGAAAAATTTATAAGAACCGTGATAGGGAAATCTTGCTTGTTGAATTATCAGTGGCGAGTGTAATTTGTAATACATTTTTATAAGTCGGATTTCAAAACCAATATTTATAACATTTTCACCACTCCCTGGACTAATGGGAGCAGTTACCATGGTTACCAGCATCAACAGCCAATCACATATCATGAACCATTTCTGGTGATAACTATGTAAGACTCATTTTGGTTGGTGGTAATACTGTTTTATCATTGATTTTGTATCAAATACAATCAAAATCTTGTCTGTATCAAGTTTCTTTTTACAAAAAGCAAGTGGTACAAAAATGTCTAGTACAAAACGTATGTTTGGATCCAGAAGGCGTTAACTCATTTCGTTTTACACAGAGTTAACACCCTTCTGGCTCCAAACAGACTCATTGAGGTTTGTCTGACTATCATCTACTCGAGCATGAATTTATTTTGCAAGTTTTGTTTCTTTTATTGTTAAGTTGAAAATCAGGGATAGTTTAGTTGCATAGCTGTAGTACGTCAGGACTGTTTGAAAGAAATGGGAGTCAAACTTTGACGAAGATTTGAAATAACTTGCATTTTTGTTTTGTTTTTAAAGATTACGCTGATGAAGGAGAGGGGCTCTGTACATTTTTTGTTCTACTCTCCCGCTCTCTTCTCTGTTCACTGTGTGTTGTTATGTATATATGAAGATACAATTGATTGTAATATACCGAAGAAAAACAGAAAATGAGAACATTTTGGAAATGTTTTTTCTTGTTCTTTGTTTCATGAATGTGCTGCACCTTCTAATAATTTATTTGTTCAAGGAAAGTTGAGCACCTCCTTCCTGTCGAATTCTTGCGTATCATTAAAAAAAAGAAAAACTAACCAAAAAAAGGTGAGCCAGTAGAAAGGAGAAAGTCGATGCAGCGTGATTCAATGAATGTTATGGTAATGCCTGTTCATTATGTGTAACGTCTAGAGTTTTTAAACTTTAAAAGAGGGGTAATTTAGTATAGGACAATTCATTTGCGAAGAATCAGAAGGGCATTAACTCAAAGTTAGCCCCCTTCCTGTTCTTAACAGATAATATAATCACAAAGCATCTTATCAACAAATGAACTTTCAGGCTATTCTTTAATATCAAATATTAAAGTAACACTTGGATTATTGAAAGTGAAAGGATTCATTAATGAGATAACCAGTTACCAAATTATTTAATAGGATGAACGACATTTGACTCAAAAGTTAGCTGTTGCACCCGTAGAGTCTGTGTGGTTGTTTCCAGCATATTTTCAAGTTCAGTTGACCCTAAACTATTCACACGACTTTACTTGTGAGAGAAAATTGTTCAAAAGCAGAAGAAAAAAGTTATATGTTTGTCATGCTCCTAGTGAGGTTTAAATGAAGAGAGAGAGAGAGAGAGCTTTGAAAGCATTCCTCCAAGATGCTCTATTGTGTACTGAAATATTGGGGTTGGACTGAAATAAGCTGAAATGTAGTTGTAGCGTAGAGTTGTAGTTAGAGAGAGAGAGAGTCGTGAATGGAAAACAAGGAGATTTTGTACAGTAAAGCAAACAAACACATTTGTTCTGTGTCATATTAAAGAAGAATCGCAATGTACCCATGTGTACATAACCACATTAGGGATAATCAGTGATTACAAGTTTTGTCAACTTTTGGAGAAACCATAGTTAAAAAGTGTGGCATGATCTTTGATTAATCAAGATTCATGAGAAAACCCAAAAGATTAAATTCATTCTGTTCCTAAATTTGTCATAATGATCACTGTGATTAGATGATACGTGATACTAGAGAAGTAACTTTCAGAAGAAGACAAAATATCACCTAAAATCATTTCATAAAAATATTTCATAAAACAATCACCTTGCACAAGCTTTTGATGTCTGATCCAACTTTAGCTGCTCTGTTGGGTTAATTTCAGAAAACTGGCACTATTTAGTCAGACATTTCCTGGTTTTAACTAAACTATTTAAGTGGAAGGGATTTGTAATGGTTCATATTGGTATAACTGGATGAATTTTTTACTTGTCCATAATGGATCACACCTAGTCTACAATGCACAGACTCTAATTTGACACATAAAAACAATTCTATAATCTCTTGAGCAGAGCCTAACTCTGAAGTCCTGTAGAATTGGATGTGTCTAATAATACAGACCCTATGAACTGCAGTAGGCCGTACAATCTGCGTAGTCTCAGAGTTCAGACACTCTGTTATTCACTGAGTGACTGACAAGGGTCTGTTGCCTGCAGACTAGTTCACACCTACATGAAATATTAACGTTTCATGTTGTCCAATTCTCTTTTCTCACTTTGCACAACATTCATTTCCCCATGTTTTGAACTCGGTAGAATGTCTGAGTGCAATGTGTTGACTGAACCTGGATGAAAGAGAAAAAAAAAGTGTAGGTCACTTTTCTTTTGAGCCAGATTTAAGTGACTGAATGTTAAAACCTTTGTTTAGTTTATGTGCTGTGCACTTTAAAAGCGTTCATTTTTAAAAATGTATGTATCAGATAAAAGATGGATCATGAGTTAATTGTCATCACAGTGTATTGAAGCCAGTGGTTTTCGTTTTGCTTAATATTATTATTATTATTAGTCCAGCACTGTGGCTACACAAAGAAACAATTATCTGTGTGTTTCGTTGATATGTTTCTTACATTAGTTTGTTTCTGTTTTTGTGTATGATTGAGAGAACATTAAATCGTGGATATAATGCATAATTTCTTTGTTTCTGATTTGTGTTTATTTAAATAGCATTTAATCATCCAGAAAAATGATAGATTGAGTATTTGTCATAAAAGAGTGTTGATTAATTGATCAATTATTGATTGGTTGGTTGTTTTCTCAGACTTTTGAATGATTGATAAGTAGCTTGATTGGTTGATTAATTATTGACTTCTGGGAGTGTTGAATGACTGCTCGAAGGATTTGTGTTGATTTTTTAAACGCGTGGTAGATTTTTGAATGTTGATTGATTGATTGATTGATTGAATGTGGTGGCTGAATGATCGATTGCGGGAGTGATTTAATGGTTGTTGACTGATTTTAAAAAGTATTGACCGTTTTGTTTGTTGGATTTGAGTCATGATTGATTGCTTGATTGATTGTAGTATTGATTAATTGAGTGATTGATTGGTCAGTTGAATGTTTCTGCTGACTGATTGATTGCTGGACTGATTTTGTTTGTTGAATGATTGATTTCTAGGAGTTTTGACTGGTTAACTTCTAATGGTGTTGATTGATTGTTGGAATGATTTGAGTCCTGATTGATTGATTGATTCCGAGGATGTTGAGTGAACTTTGATGTTGAAAATTGTGTGGATCTCTGTATAAATAAAGCTCTGATTGGTTGATCGATTTATTGACTAGGCCTACAGTGATTGTTGTCTAGAGTGCTATAATAACGATTGAATGCAGTATTGATTGATTGAGTGAGTGATCGATTGGTTGATTGATTTCTAGGAGTTCTGACTGGTCAGCTTCTAATGGTGTTGATTGATTGTTTGATTGATTTGAGTCCTGATTGATTGTTTTGTTGATTCTTTGATTCTTTGTTGATTGAACTTTGATATGTTGAAAATTGTGTGGATTTGTATTAATAAAGTTTGGATCGATTGATTTACTAGCCTACAGTGATCGTTGTGTAGAGTGCTATAATAACGATTGATTGTAGTATTGATTGATTGAGTGAGTGAGTGATTGATTGAATGTGTCAGCTAACTGTTTGATAGCTGAACTGATTTCTATGCCTGTTGACTGATTGATTTATAAGAGTGTTGAATGATTGATTTCTAGGAGTTTTGACTAGTTAATTTCTTATGGTGTTTATTGTTTGATTGACCTGAGTCCTGATTGATTGATTGCTTCATTGATTTCCAGGAAGTTGAGTAAAGTTTGATTGATTTGTAGACATTTTTGTGGACATGCATTAGTAGAGCTCTGATCGGTTAATCGATTGATTGACTGGGCTTACAGTGACCGTTATGTAGAGTGCTATAATAACGATTGATTGATTGTGTGAGCGATTGGTTTGAATGAATGTGTCGGCTGACTGATTGATTGCTGGACTGCTTATGCTTGTAGACTGATTGATTTATAGAGAGTTGAATGAATGATTTCTAGGAGTTTTGACTTGTTAATTTCTATCAAATGGTGTTGATTGATTGACTGACCGATTTGATTGAATGATTGATTGATTCACCTCCAGGATGTCGAGTGAACTTTGATTAATATGTAGACGTTTTTGTGGACTTGCATTAGTAAAGCTCTGATTGTTTGATTGAATGAATGACTATAAGCTTACATTGATTGTTGTTTAGAGTGCTATCATATTGATTGATTGCATTATTGATTGATTGATAAGAATGCTTATCGGTTGATTCACATTTTGAATTCATCCAAATTCATTCAATAATCAATGATTGTTGTTGTCTTCTTGATTTCGTAAAATGAGTTGATTGCAGCTGCTTGCATAGCTTAAACATAGATGAATTTGATTGACTATAGTATTCACAGTGGATAATCATTCATTGATTAGAACATTGATTAATTGCAACATTGTTGAATTGATCAGAGTGCGAATGAATATTGATCGAACCGACTACTACTGATTAAATAGCATCATTAATTGAAGAGAATATTTAATTATTGATTGATTACAGTGGATAGTGCGAACAAAACATTTACCGCTAGGTTGATTAATGTTAACTGAGCATTGATATGTTGATTGATTAATTAATGGATATTTATGAATAGGGTGTTGGCAGAATTTGATTGAATAGAATAGTGCTGCAGATTAAATGAGTGATTGACTGAATGTAGTTGATATAGAAGAGTGGTGATATTATCATTGATTATTCAAAGTCTATTGATTGATTATAGGGTTTATAGTGCTAAGATCATGATCGAGTAGCTACTATACTATTATTATTCCATCTCCTGCTGTTTCTACGATCTACTGTTTCTACTTCTACTACTACTAATAATACTACAACAACTAAATTACTACTATAGCTACAATTACTACTACGTTTACTACTACAAAGTACTACTAACTACTAATACTAATACTACTACTACTACTACTGCTGCTGCTGCTATTGCTAATCTTACTACTACTTTTACTACTACTACTACTACTATTTCGACTATACAAATAATCCCATTACTATTACTAATACTACAATTACTACTACTTCTACTGCTACTACTGCTATTACTACTACTACTACTACTACTACTACTACCACTACTACTGTGCTGCTGCTTCTAATGCTGCTGCTACTACTTATACTAATACTATTCTACTACTATATTGCTACTACTACTACTACTACTTTCAATACTACTACTTCTACTATTAATAATAATAACATTACTACTACAACTACTACTACTACTACTACTATTGCTACTACTGTTGCTATTATCACTACTACTTCTACTATTACTTCTACTTTTACTGCTACTACCATTACTATTACTAATACTATACCATTACCACTACTACTACTACTAATACCATCAGTACTACTACTACTACTACTACTACTACTACTACTACTACTACTACTACTGCTGCTACTACTGCTGCTGATGCTGCTGCTACTACTACTACTTCTTCTGTTACTACTATCACTACTACTACGAGTACTGTTACTACTTCTAGCACTTGTATATACTTCTACTGTTACTACTACTACTACTGCTGCTGCTACTTCTACTACTACTACTACTACTACTTCTTCTACTGTTACTACTATCACTACTACTAGTAGTCCTGTTACTACTTCTAGCACGTTTACTACTACTTCTACTGTTACTGTTACTACTTCTACTACAGACTGCTGATGCTGCTGCTACTTCTACTACTACTACTACTACTACTACTACTACTACTACTACTTATACTACTACTACTTCTTCTACTGTTACTACTTCTATCACTACTGAAATGGCACGAATGTCTAGCTCTGAATAAGTATCTCTCGCCGAGCATTTTATTTAGAAATGTTGGGAAATTCTGAGTTTGTACGCCCCGGTCATCCCGGAAATATATAATCTAAATGTAACACAAAGAAGATAAAAATGCCTGCATTTGCTACTAAAAAATTTTATCTGCTAGTTTACCTTCGATGCATTCAATTTGTGGCTGTAATATGCCGCCCACTTCTTTTCGTATACTTTAAAGGCACACTGTCCTACTTGTAGCTACTTGCTCCCTCTATATAGAAAACTTCCCAAATCGGTGCCTGTTGGTCCCCCATGATCCTCTATTTCTTATGTTAAATGAGAGCTGAGTTAATGAGATAGCCACCTGTCACAGTGACCTCGATGGCTCGCTGTGTGGTCTAATCCCGTCTAGCTGCAGTAGTAACGCCTACCTTTAAATATATTGTGCAATTGCGAATAATAGCCAGTTTAGGTATCAACAGATAAACGTTGATAGCTGGTCATACTGGCAGCAGTCCATGTAAGGGACGTCCCACTCAAATAAGCCAATGAAATTGGTTCACTCGTGCTCAGATGATGTTACATGTATGTATCACTAATCTATTAAAAAACGAAAGTATTTGTCTTTCATATCAGTGCTAAAGGCCTAGACACTCGCTATTTTCTCTATTTTCATACACTACTCTGTGCCCGTATTCACGATCCATAATATAACTTTCAAAGTATATTGGCTTTGTCACATGGTTCGACAGTATAACCTTTTCCTAAATCCAGAGTCGGGGTTGCAAATAAAGTTTAAACAAAAATATGCATTGCACGAGGAGCGTCGGTTACATTGGCGGTAGGAATGGCCTTGCATGACGCATTTGTTATAATCAGTTTCAATCAGAGCGCCTAGGCATCACAAACGTTCACCAAGCCCGAGTGACATTGAACTCTTGATGGCCCTGACTGCTGTGACTGATTAAGGTCTGATATCAAGACTATACTGCACTGCAGAGCTTTGAAGAGAACGTTTGGTTCTTTTGAATTGATTTTTTAAATAATTGAATTGAATTTATTTGAAGAACATGATACAGCGCCCCTTTGAAAAGTAGGCCTTGCTGCTCTGAAGGGACTGTATTTTGAAGAAGCTGCATAAATAGATAAATAAGAAATAAATAAATGACAAGACATGCAGTTCATGGCTGTCGTCTGTTTTACAAGGTAATCGACTGAAATTAATTCGATCATAATCAAAACATCAAAATATTACACAAACAATGATCATACCACACATTCATTTAAGATTAACGAATATATTTAAAATCACAAGTATTAAAGTAACTAATCAATATAATTTGGGTGATGTCAATAAGTATCCGATAGTGTTAATTCTTTTGAGTATGTTTAGGATTAGAGTCGAGGTAAGAAATACATGTACTTTTGTTTTATTGCTCTGCTTTTTTGGGGGGCGGGGGTGGGGTCTTATTCCTACTTAGGAGCATATCACATATTACGTTCATATGAGTAGGATCGCTTTTAAAACGCCCTCGTGTTAAAAATTATAGCTATAAATAGTTCTAACATTACTGTGGACAAAGTTTGATGCCCTAGCCCCATGAGAGTCTAGTCCCACATACTTATACCTGGTGGAGTGTTTTAACTGTAAACACATGAGATTTTCAGCAATTGAATAACTGTTTTCAAAGAAGCGTTTACAGTCATGTATAATTATGTGGAATTTACTAGACTGGGTCAACTTATTGTTTTCTAAACCTCACAATACGAGTTTTTCTATTGACTGCACTACATAATCATAATTTCCCACAAATAAACAGACATTTTCTTTTACAACGCTTCTCTTTAGAATTTGAGTTTGAAGGTCAATTATGTAGAAAAGCAGTCCGTAACTTTTGAAGCGATAGTAAGGTTACTTTCATAATAGTTGCCTTTGTTTTATATATTACAAATTAGAATCTGAAAGTGCAGACTAGTTCAATGTCAGGCACGTTGACAATGTCAATGGCAGGCTTTGACATTACAATGTACCAAAAGGTAAACATAATAGTACCGTATGTTTACTGAAACCCGATCACCATCTTTATTCAAAAAGGTTAGACAATGCTAATGTTTAGAAAAGTGCATTAACCTTTGTCCAGGTGGAAAACCCGTTGAGTGGTTAGTTGTTAGTCCCCAAATTTTTAGAGGAGCGTCAATTGTTTTCCCTCTCATCCTGTTAGATTGTATTGAATCTGTAACTAAATATAAGAGCAATATTAATAATCGATAGGGTCTTATTTACCCAGTTTATAGCCATATCAGTATCAATACTGCTCTTCCTACGGGCTTTGCAATTATTATTACCCACGCAATTGCCAGGTACCCATTTACACCTGGGTGGAGAGAGGCCAGAGTGGATTAATATCTTGTCAAGGGACGTGTAACTTAGTGTCGGGCTGAGAAATGAATGAAACATTTTACCGAAACACCTCCACATTATTATTCACTCAATAAACAGAAATCATGCCATGATAAAGTTAAAGCCCCTCTAAAGTGTTGGGAGCCCAAAATTTGCACAGCAAAATTATCGGGAAAAAAATCACTTAAATTGTATAATGATGTATTTGAAGACGAATATTAATGACAGAATACCATATTTAGGTTTTGTGTTGTACGCAGAAAACCAGTTTTGTATTCTGTCATTAATATTCGTCTTCGAACACATTTGTTTTGAAAATCCTTGCAGAAATGTGTGTTAAATGACATCCTCTTTCACATAATAATACAATTTAGGTGAAATTTTGCCATCAAGATTTTGGGGTTCCCAACACTTTAGAAAGGCTTTTAATAAATCTCTCATTTCGAATGCATGATATAATTTACATTACTTAATTAATCGTAAGTGAATCATTTGTAATTTGTATGGAATAAGTTGGAGTAAGTGTATTTGGCATGTGAGCTTTCATGGACATGCTCTTTATATACTCTCTTCCTCTATTGATGTATTTTCATTTATCTATTTATTTATATGTTTATTTATTTTTTTTTTTTTTTTTTTATTTACATATTTTTTAAAACAGGGTAACCTCTTCTGTTAACAAGCTGTCATCCAATGAGAGCGTTTTACGATTAAAACAATGATAATGATCATAATGCATATACAATATGTATAGATTTGAGAAGTATAAATTGCACATACATAATTAACATAAGGAGCGAATATTATAAATACAAAAATGTGTTTGGTGTTTGCACTTTAAACATCTTTAGCAAGATTTTCACCAGTCATCTGTTCTGAATGCTGTACACTGTTTATCAGCGAGCACGAACATATTACGTTATCTCCACAAGAGTGTATAGACAGACATTGCTTTCGTTAAGCCTTCATTCTCAAAATGTACCAATCATTTTGGCGCTTCACAAAGTAGAAAATTGGGCTCGATTTGAATGGAGCGGGGAATGGCAATTACCGATTATAGGCTGTAACTTGAATAAGTCAATGGGCAATTTGTCATTGATTTGTCATTGATTTTAGATCGATTTCTTGAAAAAGCTGACAGTTTAATGATCGAAACTGTCATCTTTCGACGTAATCTTCGATCGAAGGTTGAATATTCCAAGGGCAGAAGAATTTATGATATCCTATTTATCATTTATCTTTTGTTCTTTTTTCTTTCCTCTTTTTTCTTTAATGTTGTCCCTGTTTACATTCAACCTTTATATGAACTTCTTTTCTTCCTTTTTCTCTTCTTATCTCTCTCTCTCTCTATCCCATCTGCTCTTTACTTGTTCTTGATGTGGAATTTATAACAAGTCTAGAATACTTGTATCTTTGCTTTTGAATACATTTTAATTTAAAGGTAAAGACCAGTAATGGTCATGCTATTGCATTGTGAAAGAAACGTTGTGGAATCGATCAGAAAAGGTTGATCATCTAGCATCTAGCATCTGCAAGGTTCTGGAATCATCAAAATGATAAGAAATGTGGCCCATTCTTCGTAAAGTTACAAGCACTATACACAGAAAGATGTATATGGGACTACCCTATATCTCTCACACGACCATGAGAGAAACAAATTTACCAAATATATGAATTAGTAGGCGTTTCCCGGCAAATTTTTTATCATCATGTATTAGTCAAAACATATTCTTTCACATGATTGGTAATGAGAGCTTCCATTTCATTTTTTGAAATTGGGGCGTTTCCAATAATGGTCTTTACCTTTAAGGCTACAAATGGCTCTCCTTAAAGGGACTTTGTAACATTGTTCAGATAAGAGATAGTGGTGCTAAGGTAGTGACTTCAATGCTAGATGTACAATTAAAGATAATCTGAAAATTTGAGTGAAAACGGATCATTATTCATGGTACAAATTGGGAAAAACTGATCTGATCGATTCCTTAATTCTCCCAACTATATTATTCTACTTCTATTCTGCTACTTGTCAAAGCCTGTTTAGCATAGACAAGGACAATTTAATTACATTTTAGGTGAATGTAAATTGTCACAAAGCAATAAAATGGCTCTACATTCCATTCCAGACAGTTAAGTGTTGACAGATTTTTATAGCCTGTTTTATGTATTTTTCTTACGGAAAAACGGTTGGGAAAATTCAAAAATGGTTCGGAGAATTTACTGTTAATCACTGTTAGAGGGTGCCTCACATCGACGCCTTCAAAGAAAACCATAGATATCTTTGTGGTTTGAGAATTTGTTCAGGATTTTTTGCATGTCAGAGGGTTAGTATAGTACTACTTAGTAGAAGGAATATAGTAAGTAACATTTTATACAAAAATTAAGCAATTTTGTTCATCAACCTTCAACAATGTTACTGAGTCCAAATTAGAGTTAAGTTCGACTTCGGCCCTCCAAGGCGAATAATTCTTCACTGTGAACAATTGCGATTGGGGGATTCCAAAAAGGCTGGGGGAGGGGGGTAGAAAGAAAAGGAGAAGGGGGGGTAGAAAGAAAAGGAGAAGGGGGGTAGAAAGAAAAGGAGAAGGGAAAGTCAATGTGAAAAGAAGTTGATTCAGCCCCCTCCCACACCTCGGGTGCTTTGTCACCTTGTTCCCCTTGCATCCCGCCCACCGGTACACCCCCCCCCCAAAAAAAAAGACTTATGCCACCGTAATAACTATGTAAAAGATACTGGTACCGTGGTACCAACCACGTATACGTTCATAAACTCGGGGTATGTTTCCTCATACCACATTCGATTCATTTATTTTTCCTCTTTCAATTTTTCATATTTACCATGATGGTACATTTTAACATATTGACATATTAATACAGGTATAGATCAATTTGCACTATACAATACATTAAAAAACATAAATTGAAACGGAAGGAGGGCCGACTAAAACGCAGATCTTGTAGGATGTAGGCCCCATGTAACAGTAATTACCATAAATTATCATTTTATGAGGAAAAGCAACAACAATAACAATAACTGATTCAGTAATAAAAAAAATAGTAAAAAAAAAAAATCATTTTAAAACGCAAAACAATGATAACTACTACATAAAAAGTAGTAACAATCAAAGTTACACAACCATCAAATTCATTTAACATCACATTTATTCGTTTAGGCCTATTCATTTATTATCACATTTATTCATTTATTCACTTATCATCACATTTATTCATTTATTCATTTATCATCACAATTATCCATTCATTCATTTATTCATTTATTCATTTATCATCACAATTATCCATTCATTCATTTATCATCACACTTATTCATTTATTCATTTATCTTCACATTTATTCATTTATTCATTTATCATCACAATCATTCATTTATTCATTTATCGTCATATTTAATCATTTATCATCACATTTATTCATTTATCATGACATTTATTCATTTATTCATTTATCGTCATATTTATTCATTTATCATCACATTAATTCATTTATTCATTTATCATCACAATTAATCATTTATCATCACATTTATTCATTTATCGTCATATTTAATCATTTATCATCACAGTTTTTTATTTATCATCACATTTAATCATTTATCATCACATTCATTCATTTATTTATTTATTATCACATTTATTCATTTATTCATTTATTCATCACATTGGAGGATGCGTTCCATCGTTGGATGATGAACAGATGGAACGCATCAAGGTGAAGGCCAACAAGATGAAAGATTTCTGAAACAAAGGCATGCCTCCCGACTCGCATTGAATCATGATTGTGCGACCCTGGAATGCAAAATATGGGCAATAAACGTGACAAAGGGAGGGGATTGGGAGAGGGAGGGAGAGAGAGTGGGGGCGTACAGAGAGATGAGAAGGAAATAGAGAGAGAGAGAGAGATAGAGCGAGAGAGAGTGGGTGTGTGTGTGTGTGTGTGTGCGTGCGTGCGTGTGTGTGTGTGTGTGTGAGAGAGGGAGAAAGAGAGAGAAATAAAGGGGGCGTTATTGTTATTTTATTTTGTGTTATAAATATTTCTGGGTCAAGTGAATAACAATTCTGAGTTTACATAACCATATGAAGTTTTAAAAAAAAACTTATTCTTTTCTCTCCGTTGATTTAAAACTTTCATTGGTATCCACGAAGTATATGACTTGGGAGCCGCAAGCCCGCATGAATCTACATCACCATAATATCACTATAATGCATGTAATGATATATATACTTTCATCATGTCCACAATCTGTACCAAAGTCATAATAAGTCTTTTGGAATAATCATAATACACTATGTTCATGTCAATTTCATGAAGAAAATATAAGTAAACTATGATTATCTTCACTTATCGCCTTCTAAATAAGTCCGCTATTATATAAAGTTGCAATGTCCGAAAAAGTAAACCAAAGGATATTAACAACTTTGTAATGGATTTAAATTAATGCCCTTTTATCGCCCTTGGCCCACATATATTTACTTATTTGTTTGTTTTGCTCTCCTTTTTCTTTTCGTAATCAAAATTATGATATAAGGAATAACACGTTGTATAATAATTGAAAATACAAATATCTAGTAACGCTCCATTTCAGCTGTATTAGTAAAATACAAAGTATTCTTTCATGGGTTTTACCATGCATGGGGTCATATCCGTGATATCCGGCTGGGTGTATTTACATTATTTTGTTTGTTGGCATATCAAGCAATTTTTTCTTTGTTGTTACTCCTGGAATTGAACTCTGAAATACTGCTTTCCGTGGACGTCACAAAGCAAGGGACAAAACCAGGTTTTCCCCTAAATTTTAAATATGGGTGAGGTCATTTTATGTGGGTTGGATCATGGTTCGATCAACGGTTTACCTTGAAGAAAAACAAAGTGTTGCGAAAGAGAAAGAGAGGGAGAGGGGACAGAGATGTAGAGAGAGACAGAGAGACAGAGAGACAGAGAGACAGAGAGACAGAGAGACAGAGATAGAAAGAGATAGAAGGAAAGAGATAGATAGAGAAAGAGAGAGCGAGAGAGAAAAGGATAGATGTAGATAGATAGATAGATAGATAGAGAAGGACAGAGATAGAGAGAGAGAGAGAGAGAGAGAGAGAGAGAGAGAGAAAAATAGGAAAACCTCTCGATCATGATCATGTTTGTGATGGCAAGGGCGGCCACTTTGTCCTTGACAGCTCGGTTCATTTTACTTTTTTGTAGGGTTAAGCGAGGTTATTTCTGGTGTATTCAGACGAGTATGAAGCATCCAAGGCCAGTCCCTTGAGCCGAATACGGATCAGAAAGCGGCACTTTTTTGACGCTGCACTGAGCTTTAATTTAGTCATCCAAACCATTTACCCCCCCCCCCCCCCTCTCTCTGCATCCCTTTGTCTATTTTTTTTCTTCTTATTCACGGTTTATCATTTCTGTTTTCCTCTATCTCTCTCTCAGTCTCTCGACTTTGTCCCTGTCCCCTCCCTTTATCTATCTGAACGCCTCCCCGGATTCACTCTCTCCTTCCTTCTGTAACTTCATGCCCCCCCCCTATCTCTCTCCACCTTTTGTATTTCCCCCTCCATTCTCCTCTTCACCAATTAGGTGTTACATCAACTAAAAATCGATTTTCGATTTTGAAATTGATCCGATCAATTTCGATATTAATACTAAGTATTGGTGAAAGTGAAACAACAACCTTTCTTTTCTTTAACTCTGCTTCTGTCTCTCTGTCTCTCTTCTCGCCTCTATTTCTATATCCTCTCTTAAATACATAATCTCTCAAAACTTGTGTCTAATACCTTCCTTCAACATTTCTCGCTCTATTTACTTCCCACTCGGCCCCTTTCTCTCTCTCTCTCTCTCTCTCTCTTTCTTCTTTCTCTCTCTCTCTTCCTCTCCCGTCCTCTCACCCCTTCATCGATCCCCTCTCTATCTATGTAACAATCTTTCCCCTCTTTCTACCTGTCTCTCTTGAGTATATCCTTTATCTTCTTCTTTTCATAAAACATTTTTTATTGAATTATTTTCAGGTACATGTGGAAGCAATTACTTACTTTATCGACTACATTGAAATGTAAAGATTACCACAAACCATTCAAAGCTCAAAACGGTTTAAACAGAAGTATTATACGCCTAAGATTCATGGAAAACGCTAGATACAAACAATAGACGATAATGTGGGAGGTCCATGGTTTGTGTAATGGCCCTTACAGTATTTAATGACTAATTTAAAAATCAGGAAATAATAAAATAAAAAAATATCACCCAATGTCGTACGCACATTCGATTCTAGGAAGAGGAGGGGCGGTGGTATGCTCCCTTGGTCAATAATTTGAAATATTTCCCGTACTGCGGCTTCTATAATAATGTATATACAAGTATTCTGTAATCAAACAAAGTTGTGTAATACTTTTTGAAGGCTCATAATAATAATTGGATATGATCAGAGCTCTCATATCCATCACGCAAGTCAAGGAGCTACAGTATTACCCTGGCTCTATAGCTATAGACTACCGATTTTGGTGCTCACGGCATTCTAGAAATTCATTTCTACCGGTACCATATTTACACCTGGGTGGAGAGTGGCAACTGTAGATTAATGTCTTGAACTTCAGCTCTTTCATTGGATACGCCACTGTCTTTCTCAAAAAAAAATACATCAGGGATTAGACCGCATTTGCATAATTTAAAACTTTTCGTTCAAAGAGAAGGTTTAGTTTGGGGAAAGTGAAAAACAATTGTGAGCTTTTTCCTTCTAATTAAATGTTAGTGTGGAGGACCATCATTGCATAAATATTCCCTGAAAGGATGGCAGTTCAAATGCCGCCATATTCTAAATATAATACGAAAATAGTTGAAGTGTTTTGACTAAGCTTTCATGCCACATGTTTGTGTAGTCCCATATACACATTTATGTGTGCAGCACATGACTTTAACAAGGCGTGATTTTTCCCCCTTTCATTTTGACGATTCCGAAACCTTGCAGAAGTTGCAGTATACATCTAATTCCAATGTCCTAAATAATTACTCGGAAATGTGTCACTTCTTTCGCGATGCAAATGCATGACAAGAACTCAAATTGTCTTTGAATTACAGCATAAAATAAAAATAATGATAATAAAGGTTAATAATAGTACTAATACTAATCTTTAACTAAAAGTAAAAAACATAACAGTCTTATGTGCAGTCTGACACGATCACAGATTCTGAGGAATGTCCAGGTCCTCCTGGTTCATTGACAAGGGAGGACTGGTCACAGAAGATTGGTCTATTCCCATGGAGCCGGTGGGTACTTTAGCTCGAGGGCCTGTCGCCCTGTGGCCGAAGGAACGCTTCTGCTTGAGCAAGGTAGAAAAGAACGGTCGTCTCACAATTCCAGGACTCTCGTTTGGTCCTTGGTCGCCACTGTTCCCCATTGCAGTCAATGCTTCAGGAATGTTTTCTTGCTTCCTGCTGCTGTCGAGTCCTGGCAGGTCCGTCGGATCTTCTTCTGCAGCTGTTGATGGCGTCGTATCTTCAGACACTTTTGAGTTTTCTGAATTCCTATTCACCCTTATTTCCTGTTCGTCTTGCTGAACATTGTCGGGTCCTGGCCGTGCCTCCAGACCCTCGTCTAAGGCCAAAGGTGATATGTGGTTTCCGGAACGTCCCAGGTCATTTAAGTTCTCGATTACTAAATCTTCCGCTACGTCTTGACACGCAACACCTAGAGGTGCCATTGGACCTTCTTCTGTAGCCAGAGATGGTCCCTGATCTTCAAGGGGAACTGCAAGGGCCTCTGCATTCCTAATCGCCAAGGGTTCCTGGCCGTCTGGGAGCACATCGTCAATTGTCGGAGGTACCAATAGAAGTTCTCTTGTTTCCAAAGGTGGTCTCGGATCTCCAATAATTTCAGGGATCATTGAATTCCTCATCGCCAAGGAATGCCGATGGTCTTGGCGTTGCCTCCTGATGATCCTCCGCATGTTGGTGGGTCCTGGAAGAGCCATAACACCTTCATCTGTAGCCTGGGGTAGGGTGGCCATCAGGATCTGCTGGGGACTTTCGTCTGTTGAGACGGCCCGTCTCTTCATCGCAGCCTTTAGTTTGTAAGCGTCGGCTTTACCATGGTCGGGAGGATGGTTGTGTTCTGTCTTGTCTCGGAATTCGTCGGCACCCAAAACCTGTATGTATAAAACAAAATACAATATGATTGCGTGTCTTGAGCACCAGAGAATGCCTAATCCAGAACTTTATAAAAACTGCCAACATGACTACTGTGCAGGGAAAACTATGAAGGAATTTCCCTCCTACCCAATGGCCTGCCACCATCTGGACGACCTCTATAGGACTATGACCATCGAGAGAACGATCCCATGTGACCACAGTGTGTTATATAATGTGCCATACAGTGTGAACATTGATTAGTAAACATTAAACACAGTGATCAGTGTTTAAAATCTACTCTTTGACTATTGTCATTTTGTAAAACGTACACGCTGTGAACGAAATAAGAGGATAACGTATGGCCATTGTGGTGTTCACACGTTTATATTTAGGTGTAATTATAAGGGCGATAGGAGTTAGAAAATATATTAGCACTGTCACCACTAAGGAAGTGTTCTTATTCAATATATGCCTTAAAGATAATACAAAGTTTTGGAAATATTGAAAATTGGCTGGATAGGGATTCTTCACATTATTGTGATATATTTGGATGCCCCTGTGGATGTATTATAAGCACTAGAAAATTTAGCCCCTAAAACACCTCTGCTTTCGAGAAACATGGAATATAAAAATTTACCGGTGCTCCCGGTAAATTTTGATGAATTTTAAATAGCGCCTACGGCCATACAATGGTAGCTGCGACCATGAACATTTCAGAATATTTAGTTGTCATACGTAATTTTCAGAAGTGAATAGTCCATCTATCTATTTCAGTCAAGAAACATTATTTTTTAGCTTAATTAATATCTTGACCTTAAGAGGGAGCTATACAACATAAAGAGTTTATTATTTACAATTTCATAACTTTCAATTTCAACCGCGACAATGATCAATGAATATTGTGGGATCGCATATATGCTTCCAATATGTTAATTTGAACCAAATTCATGACCTCGTACCAAAACATTGTATTACTTTAATGATGCGTACAATGTGTGAACATGTAAATGATCACAGTGAGGGGACAATGTGGACACACTATTTTCACCTCCCCCCTAAAAAAAAAACACCTATGAGAGTGTTATAAATTGTCTCTGTGGTCAAACTGTGTTAACCAAAGTAATTCGAGGCAACTGAGTGTGAAAATAGTATTCTCATATTGTTGTATAAACTATAGAAGTGTTCATATCCACACAAAAAAATCTATAAAGAATAGCTCCACCGGCCGGTACGTAGACTGTGTGATTATCTAGATGGTCAGAGTGTGAGGGCAGTGTGGACACACCGCTTTCACACAGTCAACACTTTCTCTCCCTTTCTCTCCATCTACATAATCACACAGTGATCAACTCCATCTGTGCTCGCACTATTATTATGGAAGTGATACAGTGTGGGCACAGAAGAACTATATAACTATTTATAACTATATTTTGACTTGTTTGGATAGAGTACTAACCATGTTGAGCAATACATACATGTATTCTGATATAAATATAGCTGGCCGCAAGGAAAGAGAGAGAAAGAAATTACGTACCTAAAAACAAATAACAATTGATGATTCATTTTCAAATAAAAGTTCAAGTACACTTGTCAGACTTACCTTGACCCTGGCCTTGCACTCGTTACGATTTCTTCTTAATTCACACTCGAAGCTCTCCCATCCATTGGCCAGGTCCTTCTTCCTCACGTAAATGAACCCCTCAAGCAACAGCTTCAATCCTCCCCTCTCAGTATCTATCCACTCCATCCTACCTCAAAGATGTCAACAAGAAACAACAGCAGTTGTGCAACAAAGCATGGATCTACTACGAGGTATGTACACTGGTGAGTATCTTAGATAGTGGGACGCTCTACTACACAGCGCACGTGTTTGTATAGTATAGCGTTGTCCGTATCAGTCCTGTATACAACCAATCTTATCAACAACAAACTAGACGGCAATGTAGTAGTACTGTTGTCTGTTGTCTCCTCAACTGCTCACAAACTCTACGCTAGATCCTTCCTCATTTGAAATAAGCACCAACAGAAGACCGATTCAAAGATAAGACATATCTATTTTGAAACCATATGCATCACTGTCTTGATTGAACTCACACTGTCACCGATTGGTAGCGAGTATAATTCAAACTCGAACGCTAAATAGAGTGATGGCATCCAGTCCAAGCGCTGTGACACTATAGTGGAAAAGGTGCTATATCATGTATATAACAAGCAGCTACATGTAGTACTGGAGAATATAGAGATCACAAGTCAAGTATAGGCAAGTCTTCCTTCAACGGTATGCACACAAGTGACTGTTCTACCTATGCTTATACTATAACGAATGCAAGCACGAGGGTTTACACCAACGTAAATACATGTACATGTATTTGGCAAATGGCATTCAAAGGAAAAAGGCCAGAAAATAATTATGCTCCCCGCGTGGTGATTGTGCGGCGAGTTCTGTTGCCCGGGGGGTAATTGTGCGCGGGTGGTAATTTGAATGGGGGGTAATTATCCAGGGGCCAGTCGTCCGGGGGGTAGTCGCCGGAACCCCGGGAGCCGAAGGTCTTTCAGATTGAGGTCGTTGTCCGGGAATAACAAAGGGGGGAGGGGGGGGGGGGGGGTAATTATCCCTGAATAACGTAGTCTATCATTTCAGAACCTTCCAAGTTTTTCGTTTGTGTTTGAAGTCTATTTATGTGGTCATTACTCATTATTTATATCCTTAAAAAGGAATGTAAAAAAATGACAGTTATGAAACATGTTATGTGTAGTATCTTTAAATGATGCTTTAAAGTTCTCTAAATATTACGTTTTCTTTATACGACTGTCGTGTAAATAAATTTGAATAGTGATTAAAAAATAAGACCTATTTTCAGTTTCACATTAAGTCTTCTTTTTGTTATTCTTCTCACACACGCCACTCTCTCTCTCTCTCTCTGTCTCTCTTTTTCTCTCGACCTGTCTGTCTCTCTTTCTCCCATCCCCTCTCTCTGTTTCTCCCTTCTCTCTATCCTTCCCCTCTCATTTCTTTCCCCCTCTACCACCTTTCTTGTTTATTTTCATGCTTGATTTTCCGAATATACTGGGATCTACATAATACAAGCTTTGCTTTTTAATAGATCCCCCACTTGATTTAGCTTTTTCAATGTATTTATCATACTTACGATTGTATCTTTTGTTATCAATATTACCATGAACATTATGTTTTTATATTGTATGTTTAGTTATTATTACCATGTCCATTATGTTCAATCATATTATCTTCGATAATAAAGTGGAAATAAATAAACTTGAAACTTGAAACTTTGTGTGCTTTCAAAATGCTTTGAATATCATTACACTGGCATTATATAGCTCGGTGCCGAAACCGTCATCAACGCACAGTACAGTCGGGGATAAGATCCACAGTTCCAGAGACTAACCAACTCCTGGGTTGCGAGAGAAAACTATGATTAAAATGCCTTGTCTTACGGACGTAGGGTCTACGCAATATGGCAAAGATTTGAACCCTCAAGGCCACACGAATGAAAATTGACAGCGCAACAAGCCACTTCTTAGATGGACATCTGCGCAGTGAGCAGATCAAAATCTTTTGCACCAAATTGTATAATTCCTTGAGACGAATATTCATGTTCTCATGAAAGTTACGTTGTAGTGAAATTCATGTTTTCACTGTTATTTTCCAAAGGGGAAACAAAAATGGACAAAAAAGCACCTCCATCACTTCGGGAGTGATTTTTCTAAAATGCACAATATGGGTTGATATTTCGGGGTCAATTGTACCAGACGATAACATCAAACGGGTATAATTATGTGATGACTATCTCTAACATTCAAGGGCGTCATGTTTCTGTAACGTCAACGAAAAAACAAACAAATAAAATGAGGCACAAAGAAATATTCACAGTCATTGCCTAATGTTCATGGTCATAAGATGCATGATTGCATGGTTTCCCCGACTCTATCACATTTCAACAATTAATTTTCATGCTAGTGATTTTGATAATGATTTGAATAAACATTATCAACGGATGTTCTGTCATTTTCAAGGTCGATGTCATGGACGTCTGGAGGGCTATGAACTGTTTGACCTACCTTCGTGTGAATTTAAAATATTGATTATGAATATATAATTATATTTAAAACATGTAAAACACTGGAATGAAAGAGTCTGTCGACACGGTCGTGTAAAGGTTAGAAGATGTTTTTCCAATAGGGCTTCTTCAAGATGTCATAACTTTCAGCTTTACACGTGTCAAGGGAGGCTTTAGTAACTCCATGGTTCTAGTCCGTGAAATGACATTTGTAAGATTTGTGTTAGATTTTATTTGACTTTATCGACCCCCTTCAAGGGTATGAGAGCACAACATATTTACAATACAATACAGAAAGATATATAATCTAGATATATTGACTGCTATGAGAGGCATCGCTGTTTCTATAGGCTCAAGGGGACGTTACATCCTGATGTGACCAATAGGCGCGCCGGGGCACGTAAGTTTTGTTCCCACTTGGGCTCGGGATCCCCAGTATGAACTCATTTGCATACAGCCAATCAGAGCTCATCTTGTCATTAACAAGCTTAGGGATATATCAGCTTATCAAATTGCTGTGAGAAACTGTTATTTAGCACTTAGTTACAATTACTCTATCAATCAAGGATAGGCCTTATCGTCACGGTCATCGAAGCCACTATATATAGGGACTCATTTCTAAAGATTTTATGGTTGAAACATTTATTATAGATCTACACCTCTAAAAGACTAATAATATCAGCTTAAGAAATTGCTGTGATGTTCTCAGGTAAGAATTCCTGCAATAAAAGAAGTAACAAAATAAAGCTGATATTATTAGAGCCTTTTAGAGTTGTTTTAGTCTAGATCTATAAACTCTCGACCGTATTATCTTTAGAAATGAGTCCCTATAATATATAGTGGCTTAGATGACGAGAAAGACATATCCTTGATTGCTAGAGTAATTTAAATTTAGATCAAGCGCTAAGTAATAACTTTACACGGCAATTTCATAAGCTGACTATATTAGAGCCTTTCAGAGGTATAAAGATCTATGATAAATTCCCAACCGTACAAAATCTTTAGAAATGAGTCCTTAAAATATACTGTATAGTGGCTTCGATGACGAGAAAGGCCTATCCTTGATATATAGATAGAGTAATTGTAACTTAGTGCTAAATAACAGTTTTAACAGCAATTTGATAAGCTGATATTTTTAGATAAATTTGCTAAAGGTAGAGATGTTAGAGCCGAAATGAAAAATTTGCAAGCCTATGCCTATGCATGCACACCATGCATGCTAATAAAGGCAAGGCGTTGTGTGTACATAGTGGCTTCGATGACGAGAAAGGCCTATCCTTGATTGATAGAGTAATTGTAACTTTAATAGTGCTAAATAACAGTTTTTCACAGCAATTTGATAAGCTGATATTTGTAGATAAATTTGCTAAAGGTAGAGATGTTAGAGCCGAAATGAAACATTTGCAAGCCTATGCCTTTGCACGCAGACCATGCATGATGATATAGGCAAGGAGCTGTGTGTACTTGTGTGCAGGACTGCGTGTGTGAAGCCCAGAGCTTCGCACAGTTTTGAATTTCGCCGCGCATCTTTAACACGCGTAAAGCTTGTTAATGACAAGATGAGCTCTGATTGGCTGTATGCAAATGAATTCATACTGGGGGTCCCGAGCTCAAGTGGGAAAAAAATACACCGCAGGGGCGCCCGAGAGCCAGTAAAGAACAGCCATGCTTCGAATATTAAAGCAGTCGATATATCTTTTATATGCCGAATTCACAAACAAATCTACAAAGAATTCTTACCTTATTCTTTTCTTGAGGAAAGGCCGATTAAAACATCACAGAAAATCTGAGACACTGTAAATCTTCGCTTGAAAGTTGCCTAAATGTTACGATCATTCTGGAATCGCAGACAAAAAGCTCGCACAAAGAAACTTGTTACACGTAAACCAATGGGGATCTACGCAAAAATGTATTCATGCGGCCCGTTACCCGGGACAGGGGCATCTTTTTAACAACTATTGACCGGTAGGCGGACATGCGGGCATCTTTAAAAAAAACTATTGACCTGTATAGGCGGGCATGGCTAAAATCACGACTCCAATTTTAACCAATCAGATTACTTGATTTATTCAACATACTAAAGAGAGGTATATTAAACAAATTAAGATAGGCCTATAATCATAAAATACATAGACATGATATATACACATTTATTGAGTGAGGGGTGGCGCGGAAGAGCTTTATCATCTTCACTTCATGTCAAATCGCCTTCCACTTCTCTCTCTTTCTCTCTCTGTCTCTCTCTTTCATTCATATCCCCCTTTTGCCTTTTTTGATTTTTTTTCTTCTCGGAATTGTGCCAACTCGCTTTTCTTTATTTGTTTCTGTTGTATAGTTTTTTTGCCTTTTTGTGGTTTCGTTTTGTTTTGTCTTGTTCCTTAAATTTTAAACAAAACCCCTGGATTCACTTCTTTTTATACGAAACAAGTAACAGACATAAAGCCCATCTTGATATATTGAGACTGAAACAGAGGCTACATATTTCAGTTTTACTTTCATTTCGCAAACAAACAATAAACCAGAAAAAAAAAACGAAGGACTCCTAAGCGAGAAGAGAGACAAGAAGAAAATTCGATGGCGCGCTATTTATATGTTGAGGCGAGTCTGTCCTTGAGTGTACTCATCGCAGACGTCGGTTCGGAGTAATTAGCTCACTGCAAGGTCAGCGTTTACGTTTGCAACTGTCTAAATAACTAATACCGCTTGCTCCTTGCTTTTGGGTCAACATTTAAAAGGATGGTATAGATACTGCGTCATTAAACATCCGTTCCAAGAAATTATGATTTTAAAAAAAATTATTTAGCCTCCTAGTATAACCCTGATGTGTCAGTGACTACAGGGGTGGATCCAGGATGGGGGAAAGGGGTTGGGCACGATTCCAAAACATCGATGACGACGACGTCGAGGGCGGCGATGACAACGATAGCAGTAACGGCGACAAGGTTCTCATATGCATGCTTTTAGAGCGTGAAATTTTGTCCCAAAATACAAAGTATGGGAATTATTTATGTGTGTACGTACGGAATGCCATTGGATTAAAAAGGGGGTACGGGCCGGTGGTAAGGGGCGGTTGTGCACCCACCCCCGGCCACTACTATAGCCGTCAGTGTATTCCTATCCGGAGGGGGTAACACAATTAAAGCTCCGGGGGATCGATATCAGCACTTTCTGTAAGGAATACAAACATTGTGTTCAAGGCCCACGCAGGGGCGTTGCCCTTGGACCTGACTCCAATCATGGAGAGTGAGAGAGAGAGAGAGAGAGAGTGAGGAAGAGAGAGAGAGAGAGAGAGAGAGATAGAGAGAGAGAGAGAGGGGGGGCATTGGTGTCTTGTGGGAGAACATTGGTCTCAGTAAATCGATGACATGCAAGAGAACAAAAGTTTTTAATATATAAAAACTCATAATTTCAATTCTGTATAATAACAATATGTTTAGAAATATGGAACTCATTTTTTAATGAAAAGTATTCAGTCATATTCTGAACAAAAAGCGCAATGCTTATTTTAGTTTTTGGGATGTAACTGTGTAGTGCGGTAATATTTTCCTATTTATTATGTAATTGTGATATATTTGAATTCTATACATTGTGAATTTATGTTGTATTTATGCTCGGTTATCGAATGATAACAAAGTTTGTTTTAATTATGTTGCAGTTTGTAGAAACCAGGACTATGGAAAATGCTTTGTTGCTATGCTATGTACCAACAGTTTTGAGAAATGAAATCAATGAATACAGAAAAAAGAACATGTCCGTCTAGGGAGCAGATGGTGTTGTGATATTTTCACATTAATTGTCGCTCCTTCAACTTTATTTCTCTCGTTCTCTTCCCTCTTTGTTCTATCGTTTTCTTTCTTTTTCTCAATTCGATAAGGGGAATGGCCCTGTGTACTCATATCTATGTCTCTGTTATAACCCATAATTTGGAATAAAGTATTTTGACCAAAACATGGTAAATTCCGCATGTAGGCTATGTCGTTGGTGTTTCAAAAGGGCCCATCAATCCCAATTTTTGTTTCGTTTCAACAGAGTTCATGAACCTATCATTTCTCAGCATTTCATTGGAATTGTCGCTCTCCTTCGCTCTCCTTCTCTCTCCCACCCCTCTCTCTCTCTCTCTCTCTCTCTCTATTTCTCTCTCCCTCTTTCTCTCCCTTTCCCTTTCCCCATCTCCCTCTCCCTCTATTTCACAGACCTTACCTTGAACATGTGATATGCGTCGCCACATGCTTCCTGTATACCCTGGAGCTTAACCATATTTCAGTCCCTAAGAATTAATTCTATTCAAATTTTCTTTGTTTTTGTCCATGGGGTACAAATATTAATGTTTTTGTCTTTAAAAAACATCAAGTTTAAACTTTCAATCTGTCTCAAACATCAAATGAAATATAGCGTTGAGCATATTTTGTGTATTTTCAGATTTTTCACATACATGACAAAATGGTTATTCAGAAATAACATATTTTTGCTTTGAGTGAAGACTAGTCCCAGACCTGTATGCTGGCACATCTCATCACACCTAACCTTCCAAAGTTAACACTATGAACATTACGGACAAAGAGAGCGGACAAAATATACAGTTCCTAAGGTAGACAAAAGAACATCCCTTCACTGCTATTATGTAAAAAGATGAATATGCATGTGACACCTGTTCTACACATTTTTACATAATAGCAGTGAAGGGATGTTCCTTTGTCTACCTGAGGAACTGTATATTTTGTCCGCTTTCATTGTCAGTCATGTTCATAGTGTAATTCAATGCCGTCGTATTATGTACAAACATTTACTAAACATCATGTTAAGAGGCGTTCCCATTAGGCCTTTAAAAAAAGATGATGTATTGCCCTTTAGGTGCCAAAAAATGGGTCGGTCGATCGGTCGGAAATCTTGTTTTTAAACTTTCTTCCTCCCTCTTTGGGCTGATATTTCTCAGTTTTGAATGCTTTTATACATATTTTTTTCTTCATTAAATGTTTTTTTCTAAAAAAAACGGTTAATGAAGATTTTTTTTTTTTTTTTTTTAGAGGTTAAGACCAGTTATGGTCATGCGATTGCATTGTGAAAGAAACGTTGTGGAATCGATCAGAAAAGGTTTATCATCTAGCATATAAGTTTTGGTGTGTACTGCAAGGTTCTAGAATCATCAAAATGATACGAAATTTGGCCCAGTCTTCGTAAAGTTACAAATACTGTACACAGAAAGATGTTTATGGGACTATACACACACATGCGCGACACGTGCGTTTATCTCTCACACACCAATAGATAAACTAATTTACCAAATATATCAATTAGTAGGCAGTTTCCCGGCAAAAATTGTATCATCATGTATTAGTCAAAACATATTCTTTCACATGATTGGTAACAGAGCTTTCATTTATTTTTTTGAAATTGGGGCGTTTCCAATACTGGTCTTTACCTTTAAAGCCGACCGTAGATTTAAAGATTTTGGGATCGGTCGCAAGTGGCAATACAACTTAATTTTTTAAACGCCTTATCACGAAATTTCAATTTATTCTTTCATTTTCGTGTCTTTTTATTATATATTTATTCATTCATTCTTATTTTTTCCACTTTTTTACTTATTTATTATTTATTCATTTATTCATTTCACCGGGCATATATTAGTATGGTAAGAAAATGTACATACAAGCACATTAATTGAAATATATCTGTCAAATAGTTAATGAAACAACAATGGATCTTAAGCCCCCATCAAGGCTTGGATAAATTCCTAGGTCTCCCCCATTAACGATACGCCCACTGACAATCATGAATGCAGTTGTATAGTTCACCAGTAGAACCATCTCAGCCATGGACCCTTGTAGTAAGGTCCATGAACTAACTGAAGGCTTATAAATGATTTTTCATGTTAAAAGAAAAATCTGTATACATGATGTAAGTTTTGATCATTAATTATCTGTAGATACCGAGCAATAGGGTGTGTGGGGTGCGTTGGTGTGCGTTGTGGGGGGGGGTGCGTGTTTGTGTAGTAGGTCCATGTGAGTGAGTGCGTTTAACAGAGAGAGGGAGAGAGAGGGGGGTAGACCATGCTGGTAATTAATTGATCCAGGGTGTTGGTTTCCAAGTCATCATTGGAATATTTTGATTTGGGGAGGGGCAGGAGGGGAACGCCCGGTAATAGTTGACCGGTGGTAGTTATCCATAATGATTTCCCGCTGGTATAATTGGTCAGTGGTAGTTGATCGTTGCCCTTTATTATTTTTCCGGTGGTAGATGCCTGATGGTAAGTGTCCGTGGTAGTTTGCTTGATGGTATAGTTGTCCATAGTGATTGTCTGGGGGTATTTGTCCAGTGTTCGGTGTTTGTTGTACAGCGGTAGCTGTCCGGTAATAGTTCTGTAACGGAAATCGCGGTCCAGTAATATTGGTTACCTGGTATGATTGTTGCAGGAGCTAAAGCCATGTTAACATTAAAAAAATGTTCTTTGGAAACGCTAGGGATATTACATCATATTATTACAACGTAATCAACCCAAAGTTCATATTATTAACTTGTCCCTTTGTAGTGGCTCTGTGCCTCCTAACATGAAAATAGCAAGAGTCATATTGAATTCAAAAAGGGACACAAAGAAAATGTTTACTATTATCGACATATTTCGTTACTAACAAGTTTTTCAAAGAAATTAGAAAAATGGTGTACAATAATATTGTGTACAGTTTTTACAGCTCCACCATGTGTTCGCTAACTCAATTTGGTTTGTCACATGCTAAGTGTCCGAGATTCTGCAAGGCATTCGACACCATAAACCATGAAATATTACGAAATCAATACAAATCATCTCATGTTGTATTGCCCTTTAGGTGCCAAAAAATTGGTCGGTCGGTCGGAAATATTTTTAAAATATTTTTTTTAAACCCTCTTTTGGCTGATATTTCTCAGTATTGAAAGCTATGATTACATTTTTTTTCTTAAAATACGGTTAAAAAAAAAGATTTTTTTTTTTAGAAAGCCGACCGCAGATTTTAACGTTTTTGGGTGGGTCGCAAAGGTCAATACAGCATTTATGTTTTAATTTTACGCCTTATGGAATCCGTGGGAAGGCCTTGGAGTGGTTCAGGAGTTACCTATCTTACAGACAACAATTTGCTTCTTTAATGGGACAAATTTACAATAACAAACAAAAATGGTAGTGGCGTTCCACAGGGTAGCCGGCTTGGGCCATTGTTATTCAAAATTTACATCAATAGTTTTCATATCTTCCAATTTACTATATTTCATTCTGTTTGAGGATGATACCAATTTGTTCTTCTCACATCCAGATCCTCAAATCAGACCTGTTGAATACCGTAAACAAAGAGTTACACAGTGGATAAAAGTTAATAGATTATCTCTCTCCTTAACAACAAAAAAAGTATTATATTTAGCAAGTCAATGGAGACTTTGCCCGGCGACACAATTGTTGACGGTATTCATCTTGAAGAATTGTCATGCACTTAATTTGTTGGTCTCCATGTCGATAAAAAAAGTCACATGAAAAAACACATATTAATTCTATGTGTAAAACACTCTTACATAACGTCGGTGTGATTAATAAATGTTGATATTACCTTCCCTCTTCTACCCTCCTTATGCCATTACCACGTCTCGATTCACCTTATTTAAACTATGGTATCTTGGTTTTGGGTAACACCTATCAGTCACGTTTAGACAAAATATCAATGCCAACCCACACTGATGGCTTTTATGTTCCACTACAATAATAAAAAGTCTACCGAAAAAACTTGATCAGACGTTTTTATAGAAACATAAACTACTTATGAATTTCCCTTTCTTTTAATGATATATAATTTAGCCCCAAATAATTTATTTTTATCAGGCCCGACATTTAGGAATACCCTTAATGATACTATTATAAATGCACCAATCCTCCCTTCCTTTAAATAAATCAAAACTCAAACGGTTCCTGTTAGCATCATAATTATAAAGCCTAATTACGTCTATTTACTTATGAAATATACCCCAGCTGAAATTAATTCTCATTTACATCATGGTAATAAATCGTATGAACTAACCATGGACTTTCATCTCGTGTTCTTTTATTCTCTCTATCCTCACCTCTCGTTCTCTCCCTACGTCTTTCTATCATATGATTATTGTCTCCTTGCCCTACTACTCATTGCCTTTGTCTCTGCCCTTGTCCTAGTCTTCGTTTTTGTCTCTGTCCTTGTTCTCGTCCTTGCCCTTGTTCTTGTCTTTGTCCGTATCCCGTCCTTGCCCTTGCTTCGACTTTTCGTCGTCCCGTCAGACGTCACCGTGTTTCAATTTTTTACCTATCAGTCTATAGAAATAATACAACTACTAATTTTATAATATTATGGGGTCGTGGGTGTTCGAGCATAGTCCCTATATCTCCACATGCACTGCTCGACTGTGTTTTCTTATCATGCCTATACTATGGACAAATTATTTGGACATTTTCACAATGTCCAATTTCCCGCTGCCTTTCCACTTCGATTTCCCACATTGAACCGGCATCGAAACCTTTACCGATGTGACATTGAATTCAAAACGCATACTTCAAACCAAAAAAGCATTGTAGGATATTAGAAACGTATGGGAAACGCATGCATTAAAAAAAAACAGAGAGATAAACTAACATCGAAATGAAAAAGTTTGGTATGACCTAGGCATAGCCTAACATTTGTAAGACTGTATGATTCATTTTGTGTAGATTCAGAGTCAAATTACGATATGGCTTTATGTGCCCCGTGAATGAGAAAGAACATGAATAAACATCATTAAAATCGAGGCCTCTTAGCAGCCATATTATTTTGAAACCTTCAGCACTTTTCATCACGCACAGGCAATTAGTTGAAATCTTGAAAAAACAAAGTAAAGTCGTCAAAGAAGCCTTACTGCCCTCATTGACAACATAAAAAACAGCTGCAAAGCTTGAAAACATCGGGTTTATTAAGTAACAAGCACGTCATTATTGACATTGTGTGAACGTCCCGAGGTGAAACGCGCATTTATACCGAATCACTGATCATCACTGATCATCACTGATCCCAGTGATGTTTGAAACCTTTAAAGTTGTTTGTTAGTATAGATATAATGACTGCTATGAGAGGGATAGTTGTTTTTATAGGCTCTCGGGGACGTTACATCCTGAAATCACCCCGAGGCGTGCCGAGGGGTGATAACAGGATGTAACGTCCCTGAGCACTGGCGTACCTATGGGGGGGGGCAGGGGGCAGAGTGCCCCCCTGACGGGCTCCAGGGGAAAAAAAGAAAAAGTGGAAAGAAAAGAAAAGAAAGGAAAGGAAAGAAAAAGAAAAAAGGAAAGAAAGAGAAAATAGGAAAAAAAAGGAAAGAAAAAAAGGAAGAAGAAGAGAAAAGGAAGAAAAAGGGAAAAGAAAAGGAAAGGAATAAAAATGGGGAAATTCAAAAAGAAAAAAGACCATGGCCGTACGCACCAGGGGGGGGGGGGGCAGTTGACCCCAGATATTTTGAAAACGTACAGTTTTTTTCCTGAAAATGTAGTGTAGGCCTATACCAAATCCTTCAATTCTACTTTTGAAAATGCAAAAGTACTCTCATGCCCAGTTCGGTCGCTCGAACTCCCTTCACTCCTTTTGCTTTTGAGATTCTTCGAAAACTTTTAACGCATCCTGAAAAATTAAAACAAATGAAAATAGGAAAATATAAGTGATATAACAAATTCGAAACTCTTCGCTGGCGCGAACTGCTTGCTAGCCTATTTTGTATAAAATGTTTTCACTTGCTCGTCCCCCTGAAAAAAGAAAAGGATTAGTATTGCCTAGAATACAATTGTGCCTGCCCCGACGGGCCCCGACCTGCAACCATGGCAACAATAACACACAATATATGTACCAAATGTTACTAAAAGAGACTAATTCATTTTTCTCGCTCGCTACACTCGCTCGCGAATGAAATGAATAGACATTGCTTTGGAAACAATTGTGCCCACCCTTGACCTGCAACAATATCATTAAAAATGGAAGAGTTGTTTCGCCCTCTCGCCAAAAAGGAATTGAATCGCGTTAAACGCGATTGCGTCCATCCTGACCTGCACCAATAAAAACAAGTTTATTTATTAATTTCTATTAAAAGAGAATTTTTTTTTTTGCTTGCTCGCTATGCTCGCTCGCCAAAATGGAATTGACACCACTAACGTGCCCGCCCCAACCTGCAACAACCAGTTAATAATTATGTAGCAAACGTTATTGAAAGAAATTTTGGTGTGCTCGTGCTCGCCAAAACGGAATTAACATCACCTTAGAAATGATTGTGCAAGCCCTGCCCTGCAACAAAAAAATCTGAAATTTATGAACCAATTATCATTACAAAAATTTTGCTCGCTCGCTACGCTCGCTCGCCAAAATAGAAATAACACCGCTTTTAATAATCACGTCCCTGCATGGAACAATGAACCAAGTTTATATACCATATTTTCCCTATAAAAGAGAAGTGATTTTTTTTGCTCGCTCGCTACGCTCGCTCGCCAAAATAGAAATAACACCGCTTTCAATAATCACGTCCCTGACATGGAACAATGAACCCAAGTTTTATGTACCATATTTTCCTATAAAAGAGAAGTGGTTTTTTTTTTCGCTCGCTACGCTCGCTAGCTCGTGGAATTATGTGCCCACCACTAACCTGCTACAATATCATTAAAAGAGAAATGTAGGGGGTTGCCTGCCCGCCAAAATGGGATTGACATTGCTTAAACACGATTGTGCCCGCCCCCTACCTGCAACAATGAAACAAATTTTATATAGCAATTCATTGAGAGAAAGATGTAGTTTCGCTCGCTAGCTAAAATGGGTATAAAATCACCCTACACACAATATTGTTCCCGCGCCCTGTATGG